>JAPDSC010149453.1:0-10589 GCA_026290005.1 Latrodectus geometricus
TAATTGAAAGAATGGTATGATTTTATCTTTGAAGGAAACCTCATAATATTGATATAAAACCAGGTAAGGATACAGTATTGCATACCATTTGTGGGTAAAAAGTAATCTTCAATAAATAAAACAAAGATCAAGGTTTGTATCCCATTCTATTTCAGAATCCTGAAAAATATCAATTATTGACATATTTCTATTTTCTTCTTAAGCTGAAAATAGGTAATGCCAAATTTTAACATTTATAAATAACATTAAAATAAAATATATACTGAATAACTTGTCCAAATTCACTGCTCAAGTGCTTATAGTGTATTCATATTAATGTTTCAGAAAACAACCACTTTCGTAACTTTCTCTCAATGCAACTTTTCTGTTGTTAATAAACAAAAATTTTTTTACAGGCTTTCTATTTCACGATATTTGCTATGATTTTGATAGTCTTATTCCTGGTATCTATTCAATAGAATAAATAATTTTTAACAATTACTGAAATAATTTCAGTTTTTGAAATGAAATTAATATATTATAAACTGAAAGAGCTTAAAAAATTGATATCATTAACAAGTTCTTATATGACAAGTGGTTTTTGAACTGTCAAATTTAGATATGCAGTAAAATTTATTTTATTAGTAACAATCACTTTTGGATTTAGGTGAGGGAAATTACATAAGGAATTAATAAAAAGCCATTGTGATATAGCTAAGTTTTGAGAAAATTGTAAGGAATATTTCAAAAATAAAGTAATGAACTCTAATTACCAATTTAATAAATATTTGCATTTTCTCTCTGTAGTTATATTTTTCAATAAATAACTTCAACTACGATTAATGTTAACTGAATATAAATCCTACTTAATGTAAAAAACTGACATAAAGTAATTTCTCATCGACATCCCTATTAGAAATGAACTTCAAAGTTTTTTTTTATATCATTCTTCTTCATAGAATAATTAAATGCAGTAATCCTGATAGAGTACACTAACTCAAATATAAGATATACCATTTCATCTATTACAGGAACAGAGGAGAAATAATTAACAAAACTTGTTATGTGATTTTTATTGTTTGCTTCAGATTTTAGATTACTCAACGATGAAAAATCTGCAATTAATATCTTTCAATCATATTGTATGCTGCAGAAAATATCAAGGCATGCATAAAATTCTTAAAATATAGTATAATACCAAAATTTCTTTATGAAGAGCCTTTGTATAAGAAATCGTTCTGTACATTTAAATCTTAAAATTGGAATAACATAAGCTCAAAAAAATAAATAAATAAATGAATAAATAAATAAATAATTTAGAAGTATTTACTTATATTTTATTTTAAATAAGTTTTTCAACCAGTGTAGAAAGTGTTTTCCAGAATTAATGTTTGCATCTAAAAATATTCGTACGATGAGTAAAACAATTATTTTTCATCAATCATAATTATGGTCAATAAATTTGATGCTACAAGTCTTTTTACTTAAAAATTTTTTAAATAAGTAATATATCATTGCTTTCTTGCTTGCAATTAGAAGTCTAAAAATATTCTGATTTTAATTCAGTTTGCGGAAAAAGAAACTAGACAACCAGGATCTCAACATTTTAAAATAGTTTTCAGTGGGACACAAAGGGAAAATCGAAAGTTTACATGCATAATAATAACAATTTAAAAAATTTTTAAAAATAAAATTACAGGACATTAGTAGCCTAAGAATCAGGAAGAAAATAAGAAAACATAGTTTTACTCTTATTTCTTAAAGATCAACCACAAAAAGTAATGGTTCCAGTTAAATCCGACCTTCTGTCTATTTACATATATTTTTACTTGAAGCAATAAAATTTTACCTCAATTATATAAATAAATTTTACATTTTGATGGCAAAACATACTTTATAAGCTTCCAATATTTTATCTTGTCATGAAGAAAAATATTATATTTTAAATCTTTAAAGAAGGCAATTTGTTTATTAATCTATTATACCTGCAACTGTAACTGATAAATTTCTTATGTTTACAAACAAATTTGAGAGTATTTGAAGCAAAATGTAAAAAATTATTAAAAATAAAAGGGATCATACATATCCGCAATCTATTTTGTGTTATCATCGTGTTAAATAATCACAATGTAAAAACAAATTCTAAATAATTAGTCTTTAATTTAAACAAATATGTATGAAATTACTGGTACCCAGAAAAGGAATGCAAACACAAGTTTATGCTATCGTACATAAATTGTTTTACTTTTTATAAGCTCAGAAATTAGTAGCTTTATGTTCATTGTTTATAATATAAGTTTAACTTAAAATGTTAAATTTGTTTTTAGACCTCTAAAATTAAAAATTTTCGAATTATCATATTAAATTAAATGAAATCCTTAATTCGTATAATAATTTGTGGGAAGGAAAAAGTATATTTTTGATAACTATCTGTAAAACATTCCGGTAAAAATTTACTGTACGGTCGCTCTTGGCGACGTTTTCAAAAAATCGCCAAAAATGTCGCCAACCTCGCCAATATTTATAAGCGAGTTTTTAAAATAAACAGAATTTTGCATGTTAAAAAAATGACGACTAAATTACTAAAATTAATTTAATTTTAATAATTACATTACCGTAAATAACGAACAATAAACATCATAAAAATATTAATAATAAACATACATCTCTTCTTCCACCAATTAATTTAATTTTAATAATTAGATTACCGTAAATAACGAACAATAAACATCATAAAAAAATATTAATAATAAACATGCCTCTCTTCTTCCACCAATTGCTTAATGTTAGATTTATTCAAATACTTAATTCATATATTGAAAAATTTATAGTTTAAATTTTCATTTCAACACATTGCCATTTTAATTATATAATGCACTTTCTTAAATGAAAACTATTTAAAGCAAGCTAAAAGAATATACTTCTTATATAAATCATGATCTAAATTTAAATAAGCCATTAAAATAAGTTCTAGTAATATGCATTCATTCAAGTATCTGAGTATATTATATTTCACTTTAAAATAATATGAATCAGAATTATCAAAACCATAAAATATACATATTATTTACCATTGCAAGTACTTTCGAAATATAAAATGAATCATAATTTCACATCTTAAGAGACTTCACACTTTCGGTTTTGAATCAAAATTAAAAACCTGCATTTAGTTACTTCACATAAATATTTAAACCATTCCAAACATTCTTGCACTTACCTCAGACATTCCCCATCCAGAAGCCATCACAAAAATATCACAAAGCGAACGAGGGAACAAAACAAAAAAAAAAAAAAAAAAAAAAAATATTGCCGGCACAACGCACAACCAACGTGGTGAACAAAGAATTAAAAATGGCGCTTACATTCTTCGATTTGTTCGATTAGGGTTGTCAGAATCATATTTGGCAATTTATCGCCTACTTCGAAAAATCGCGCCAAGAGCGACCGTACAGTAAATCTGAGCCCATTCCTAATACTTTTGACCATTCATAAATAAGTTGATGGTTACCAAGTGCTGAAAAGCTAACAAATAATTTACTATGTAGAACATATACTATAACTTTAGACTAGATGATAAGAAAGCTGTGAAAATAGTAACTTATATCTTAATCTATTTTATCTATTGAAAAATTCCTAAGTCTAAGGGAGGGATTCTTTATCCCAAAACTTTTTGAGGTTGAAATCAACGTTGCCTGTGATGGAAATTTCTGGGCTTAATTCTAGATCAATAACTCACCTGGAATAAACATGTTGACTACAAAATCAATCAGGCAAAAAAATGCAGATTCATGCTTGGTAAAAACTAAGGTCTACAGCCGAATATGATGCTTTGGATGTACACAGCAATTGTCAGGCCTACTTTTACATATGCATCTGTGATATGGTGGTGTAAGGTGGAACAGAAAACTGTGAAGGACTAGATAGGAAGCCTGTAAAGACTGGCCTGCTTGTGTATCACAGGTGCGATGTCCACAGCACCTACCAGAGCACTAGAGGCAATTCTGGACCTGACTCCACTAGATATTTCATATGCAGCGTGGCCAGAATAACTGCATATAGAATGAAGTTGGAAAATCAGTGGTGTGATAAGCCCTCTTCTGGAGGTCATACTACTATTACCAAAAAAATCAACCACCCAACTCTCCAAATCCCTTCAGACAGCATGCAAAGAACATACTTGTTTGAAAGACCATTCAAGGTAGTTTTTCCTACCAGAGAAGAATGGAAAAACAGCACGATTGAAATAAGAAGCAATGATCTTATCTGGTTTACCGATGGATCAAAAAAAGGCAACCTCTTAGGACTGGGGGTCTGTGGCGTGGCACCAAGATTCAGTCTTTATAAAGGGCTTGGGGAACATGCCACTCTCTTTCAGGCGGAGGTTCTTGCTATCCCCAACTGTCTGCAGATAAATTTAAAGAAGGGCTACCAAGGTAAGCGTATACTTATTTTCAGCAACAGTCAAGCTGCATTGATGGCTCTCTACTCATTCCAAGTAAATCAAAAATTGTAATGCAATGCAAAAGTCTCCCTAAGGAACTGGCAAATGGGAATAAAATAATTCTTGTTTGGGTGCCAGGGCATATAGGAATAGAAGGTAATAAAAGAGCTGGTGAACTTGCATTATAGGGATCCTCTTTCATTTCCAATAGGAATGGAACCCTTTTGTGGGATCAAATGAAGACTACAAGGAAGGCATTCAAAAATGGAGATGAACAAAGTTTGGCGTGATTCTCCTGGACAGAAACATGCAAAAAGTATGATTTTCAACTCATCTGAGAAAATTGCATCTGTAATTCTTAGACTCACAAGATTGAAGACTCCAGCATTTGTAAACTTCATTACTGGGCACTATCATTTCAGGAAACACCTTCATATAATGGGACTTTTTAAACATGAACCAATTTGTAGGAAATGCCACGAAGGGGTAGAATCAGCTGATCATATCTTATATGAGTGTGAGCTCTTGCCCTTACAAGATTCACTACTCTAGGTAATCCATATCCTAAAGAGTTACACCTAAACTCCATTGAGGGCCTATCAGATTTTTTAAACAAAGTAGGTGACCCAAGACAATGGAACTAGGAAAAAGTTTGGCTTGGAGCATGGTACAAAATGCAACAATACAGAGGTTCCACATATCTGAAAAGCTCAAGAAGAAGAAGAATCACCAAGTTTATATTTTGAAGGAGAAAATGTATATTATTTCCATCTATTTGAAATTTTATTTGAGTTACAACTTTGACAAATAATTGGCTTTATGAGGTTAAAATATTAAAGTTGTTGTATTTGATAGTATCAAAATCAAAAATATTTCAGTGAAAAAAAATGGAAAATTTTTTCTATTTGTGAATACATAATCTGTGTTTGGAGAGAATTTAAAAAGAATTACATAACTAATTAATAAGATTTCCATTTAGAAGTTTGAAAATTCCACAAATTTGAAGGATATAATTAATTTGTAAACAGTGATATAAACTATTACACCAAAGGTAATTTTAATTATTTTAAGTGTACTGTTAAGGACAGCTACTTCTTCATGGAATCATAATTACTTGTGAATTAGAGTTTTGCCAAAATGAGCCTCTAATGTAATATTGAGAAAGATTCTCTAAAATGTTATTGTATTTATAGGATATTCTAATACCTCCAGAGTCAGTAGCATTTATAAATGCAGCATTACTTCAGTGTTTGAACACTCTTTTGTTTTAAATGAGGTCATTTTGAAAAAGAAATTCTTTAACCATGTTTGGTAAGACACCAATCCAGATTCCGAACTAAAAACTGATAAAATGCTCTTAATTTTCTTTAATAAATATACTAAATAAAATACTTTTACTGCAAAATCTGTATCACTGACATTAAGATGAATTTATCTCTATATTTGTCAGATGTGTTCTTTTTTAGAATTTCAATTTTTTTATAATTTTAATATAATCTGTATGAATAGCAGCTTACAAGTTTTCATTCTTTTGTAATTGCATAGTAACTTTGCTTTAATCTATACTGTACTTTTAAAATGAATTTATCATGTTTATTTTATATTTATTTCATATTGCAAGCATGTTTCATTGAAGAAATAACAAATTGTCTTCAATTCCACTTCACCCAGTATTTTGTAAATCAAATATTAAACATGTTTTATTGAAATAAAAACAATTTTTTCTTATTTCTTATGCATACCATCAATTTCTTAGATTTTAAAGAGAATTTTTTGTCTATGAATACATTTTAATTGACTTTTTACTTGATTGTTAAGGAAAACTAATAAATTCAACAAAAAACATTAAACGACTTGATTTACTCTAAAACAAGTGGTGAAGTATTCAGTTAGGTGTTGTTTATGAAATATGATAATTGTTTTTGCAAACTAAAAGAAATTTTTGTATATTTACAGACTATTGTGTTGCGACGAGATTCCATTCTCATTTCTGGTGTATATCTCCAATTGCTTGACACTCTGAAATTCCTCTGTTAATGTAAGTAATGTAAGTTTTTTTTCCAACCAAATGGCATATATATTTTTTTAAGTAAACTTTTTCATTTTAAAATATTGGCTGTCTTTAAAACAACTTGATATCTTAATCACTTTAATAACTCTGTAAAATTAAGTGGAAGACTTTGAATGTTTTAATTATTATTATTATTATTTTTTTTTTTTTGTAACAGATCATTGTAATTATGGATTGTTATATATTTTCTTATCTTTAAATGAAGTAATATCTCAAAAATAGTTTGAATTGGAAAAATATTACTTTAAAGATATGTTTTTAACTTTCTTGTAATTTTTCATTATTACCTGATTCATTTGATTAAACTTTACTTAATATTTTTAGGAAACTTTAATGTGACAGTATTACACATTTTGTTTATCTGTTTTAAATTTTGCGTGCATATTGAAAAATTTCAGCGAATATTGTTTAATGCTGATTGGATGAAATGCATATTATAAATATATGTATTTATATATATAGTTTTACATTGTTTTTGAAGATGTCCTCTTTTATTCTAGTAAATAACATGTGATATATATAGATATAAAGTACATATTAACATAGAAGCTCGTACTATTAAATTGACTTCTTGGAGCATTTTAATAGATCTTCCTTTTACTTAAAACTCATTTATTTATATTTTGAAATACTTTTACTTCATTGGATATCTTAAACTTGATCGGATTTTTATTTTTATAGTAAAAAAAAAAAAAAAAATTCTATGCTTGTTTTATTTTGTAATGGAAAATTTTCTATTCTTTAATGTTATTTTCATTTCCCTCTTCGAATAAATAAATGTTTAAAAATTTCAATATTATAAACTTTCTATTTTTTTAATTTTTCTACAATATAGCCAAAATTTGATGCCAAAAGAAGTTAAATATTTTAGATAATTCTTTATAAAAAATTTAGCAAAACTGATGGCATTTTGTGGGAATTTGACTTTTGTAATATTTTTTGAGGACATTTGCATTGAAGAATCTTTTCACAGAAATGTATTTTAAGGATAAAAAAAAAAAAAAAAAAAAAAAAAAAATAGAAATATATTTACAACTGATGCCCTTAGTTTCAGTTTTGTTTAGTGTATATATGTATATCTTTTTCATTTATTTCAATTATGGCATCTGTTAACAAGTTTAAAATAAATATGAAATTAATTCTTCATACGAATGTTTCGAATTTCTCTCCAATAAAAAATGTTATTTTTCATGTCACACTTTTCACTTATAATTTACTATCTATATATGGTTGACAAATTTAAGTTGATGAAGTTTGTAGATAAAAAATTAAACAATTTTTATTGAATTAAAAGCACATTTTATTAATCTCTTTTGCATACAAAGAATTTTCTATTTATGAAACATATTTTGTCAATCAATACATTTTAATTGACTTAAATTTTACTTGAATCTTATAGGACATTCATAAATTGCATATGAATCCTTAATGAGCATAAATCATTCTGTAACAAGTGATGTTGTATGATATTTATTTTAGAACATGTTAGTTCTTTATGCACACTGTAAAAGAAACTTTTTATATTTATAGAGTATTTTGTTGCTACCAGATTCAAATATTATTTCTGCTGTATGTCTCCAAAAGTTTGATACTTGGAAGTACCTCTTTTATTGAAAGTTTTGTCGGTATTCAAGAAATTTTCCTTCATGTTTTATAGCAACAAATTCGGTAAAATTAATTTGGTTTTTAATATGCTCTGTTATTTATTCGTTTAAAGTGACAATTATAATTATAGACACTTTACACCAATAATAATGTCATTTTTTTAAAATTTTGCATTTATTCCAAAACATTTATAATTTATAGCTTAGTAATAAATAACCGCAAATGGCATTATGTTCCTAAAATTAAATCAAATTTTTTTTTTATTATTATCTTATTTACTTTTTAATTTGTTATGTTTATTTCTTATGATTTATGTTTCTAATTTTCCTGAATTTAAATGTTTTTATCTTACTCCATTTTAGAATATTAAATAGAATCAATTATTGACACATTTTCGTTTTCTTTTGAAGCTGAAAACAGGTGAAAGCCTAATTTTGAAATTTGTTAACTACCACGAAGTAAAATATTCACCGAATAACTTATCCATATTTAAATATACAAAAATTATATCTACCAAAACTAGCTATACTTATTGGCATTCATTTGTCAGGAAGCTTATAGTATTCATTTTAATGTATCAAGACACAAGGTATTGCTTTAAAACATAACACTTTCATAAAATTCCCCCCTTTTTTTCTGTTATGTCAAGAAATAAAACATTTCTTACAGGGTTGCTTTTTTAGAGTATTTATTACTAAGATTTGATAAATTTTTGCTGGCATCCCTCCTTTAGAAAAATAATTTATTTTTATTAATTATTGAAAAAATTTGAGTTTTATGCATTGAATTTGACTGATTATAATTTGAGAAAACTTAATCTGTGCAGCAAATATTTATATGACAAGTAGTTTTTAAATAGCAAATTTAGATATGAAGTAATTTTTTATTCAATGCAACCACTTTTGAATGTATATGAAGGCAATTACAAAATGAATTAATAAGAGGCAGTGTAACAGATAATATTTGACACAACTGTTCAGAAACTTACAAAAATAAACCAATGGAATATAATATAATAATTAGCAATTCCATAAATATCTGCCTCTTTAAAGTTATATTTTTAAATAAATAAATGCATTTACAATTAATGTAATCTCAAAATAATTTCTATTTGAATATAAAAAATTAACCTAAGGTAAAGCCTCATTCACATCCCTATTAACAATGAACTTCAAGGTTTTCTTACATTGTTTTTTTGGTCTAGAATATTTAACTAAATACAGTAATCCTGAAAGAGTTCACTAAATCAAATATAAGACATTATTTCATCAAGAAAAGGACCAGAAGGGAAATAAATAATAAGGCATATTGCGTCTATTTTATTGTTTGCCTCACATGTTGGAATTTTGAAATTACTCGATGATGAAAAATCTTCCATTAATTTCTGTAATCATTAAATACTGTGCTTTGCAAAATAGCAAGGCATGCATAAAATTCTTGTCATGTATTATTCAAGAAAACTTTCTTCATGATGAATTTATTAAAGGAAATGGTTCTGTACATTTTAATCTTACAATTGGAGTAATAGAAGCAAAAAATACCCTTAACCTTATTTAAAATAAAGCATAAATTACTAACAGTTTTTTCAACTAGTGTACACATAATTATATCTAGAAATAACATTTTTTCTACAAATATTCATACTATTAGGTACATCAATTGTCAATTTTGACATTTTATTTCATCTGCTTGATACCTTGAAATACCTCTTTTACTGTAAAATTTTGTCTTTATTCAAGTTATCTTTGTCTATATTTTGTAAGAATAGATTTTTCTCTATTTTTGATAAAATTAATAAAACATCTTTTCTTTTCGTTTTGTAAACAATTTGGGTAAAAAAATTTTGGTCTTTAATGTGCTCCATTATATATTGGAATAAAGTAGCAATTCTATTAATTCCTTCTTGTTTTAATAATTTGAATTTATTCCACAAACTTTATCATTGGTAGGATAATAATAAGTACTAGAACATTTCATTATATTCCCTAAAATTAACTTTAATTTTAAAAACATTTTTTTCTAAGATTTATTGTTTCTTTTATTTAATAAACATATTTTAATAGAGTAAAAGGTTATCTCTTTGAAAAAATCCTCCATTAAATAAAGATATATCAACAAAATTTTCTCCATGACAATGGCGTAATTTTTTTATTAAACGTTTTTCTTTTGAAATATTTTCTTTCGTTAAAATAACTTGGTAGCTTATTCACTTTTATTATATATCTTAATTTTTAGGAAATTAAGAGGAAGAGTGTTTGAATGTTTTTATTCTATTTTGAGGGACAAATCTTTGTAATAATAGATTGGTATTTATTTTATTTTCTATATATAAATAAAATCTGGAAAATCTTTTAAATTAGAGAATTTGGTTGTGAAGTTATTTTTTTTTAACTTTCTTTTACTGTTTTATTATTGTCTAATTTTTTTTATTAAACTTTTAAATAATATTTAAAAAAAAAAAAAAAAAAAAAAAAAAAAAAACTACGGTGTGAC
>JAPDSC010149459.1:0-24603 GCA_026290005.1 Latrodectus geometricus
TATCAATGTTAACTCGAAGATTTCATGATAAGTTAATAAGGATTTCGTATAATATGCAAATTTATACATATAGGGCATGAAAATTCAAAAATAGACAGAAATCATTATTATATCCTAAATGTTACTTAATAATATTCTTGCATTGAGTTTATTAATAAAAATTAACAAAAGGAAAAAACTTATCAGTTGATGCAAATATACTAGAAGTTTATACTTTAAAAATGTTTAATAAGGAATTCAAAAAAAGAAATTGATATGATTGATTTACACAAAAAATGAAAAGAAATTGTCTGACTCTTCATAAGCCAATAACTCTGAAGATTGCTCGTCTCGTGTTATCATTGCCCAGAGATAGATCAATCCATCAAACATTGATGGATTGATTGGGTTTTTTTTTTTTTTTTTTTTTTGCACAAAAGAAATATAGATTGTAAAATTAGTCTGAAAACTTCCTTTTAAAGTAAACTTTCTTTTTCCAAATCTAGTTTACCTGTTTTAGCATTTTTCTAAATGGCTTTACAAAATTATAGTTACTGCGTACTATTTTTGTTAACTTCAATGTGCTTTTATAGGTAAAATTGGAAAGCATTTTCCTAATGGATGATTTAAGATAAAATGATTGGACATCATTTTTGTATTATTGTTTAGCTTCTATTCTTATTTTACCAATCACTTTATGAAGCCTAGTTGACTGGCAATTACCATATAAAGTGAATTCCATATCATTACAATTATCTGTGCTCCAACAGGGAATTGAACCTATGAAATGTTGAACTGAAGAGCAATATCTATTTTCATCTCAATTAATAGTAAATAATTCCAAATAAATAATTAGAAGTATCTGAGATGGATCTTAACAATAGTAATGCTTCATGAAAACTATGAACATCTGGAAAACTTATTATAAAAGCTCTTAAAGTTGCAGAGAGAAATGTTGGCCTTCGTTTTGACTAATAGCATATCTTTATTTAATTTTTCAACTATCCCTAATTATTTATGGTTCATTTACAATGTTATTAATGTCACCAGAGATTTTGTGCGGAACAAAACCTGTCAGAACAATTTGTTCCATTACGCTTTAACTCAACTTATAATGCTCATAAAAAGAAAAAAAATCATGAAATTTAAAAATTTGTTATATCAGTAATCTTTTAAATTTTTTTGATAAAAATTTGAGAATGAATAAATAATAAATTATTATAAATCTTGTTAAGTATAATTTAGTCGATAAGCAGCAGATGCTGATGCCACCATAAATGTGAAAACTTTCTTTAAAATGCATTAATTTAATTTATACTTGAAAGTAAAAAATGATTGTTCTCTAACAAAATTTTTTTTTAAAGAAATCAATGAATTTGAAAATATGTGTGCACATTAAAAAAAAATATCTAAATAAAACTAAGCATTGCCAATGTAAAAATTATAAATTGTTGGATAATGTTAAGACTGTGTCACCACTTTAAAAATAAATAAAAATCTAATAATATCGAAACTGGCAATCGAAAAAAGAAATAATTCATAAAAATGCATTCAGATTAGGGACCTTCAAGTCCGAAAACAGCGAGGACCTCACAAGTGGACTTAGGAGAATAAAATTGTTACCCACAAAACCCAGTAACCTATTATTAATCAAAATTAGTAGGGGGGCTTATACGTCAAATTAAATTCTCCTGGACATGAATGCTTCCGATGGCGAGTGTGGTTCCTTTCTGGCGGGACAGAACTTCGCCAACATGAGAACAATCAGTGGCAGCTACTTGCGCGATGCTTATCAGATTTGAAGTTAGTACCTCATCCGAGCACGATACGCGAGCAGGCGAAGCGAGACGAATGAGTTCGTTGGAATGCTTGAATTGAAAAATCGTCATCAAAAGACCGGAGGCGAGCAACTTTGCAATTGTTTATCCAGTTAAAAAAAGGAGACAAACAAGCTGTGTTGATTGTTTTCTTTCGGAGACAGTGATTGAAAATCGACACAAATTGAAAGAAAAGGTCCTTGCTTGCACTGTTTTAGTTAGATATCAAGCAATTTTTTTTTATGTCCTGATTAGGCTCTTAAGCTCCAATGTGAAGATAATTATAAAGCGGGTGCATGCAAAATGCCTGACACATTCTGTTGTTTAGTAATTAATGAAGGAATATAGATTTTTATTAATAACATTAAGGACAAGATAGCATCTGAAAGCCTTATGGTCCTTGTGTATGGACTTCTATTCCTATCAACAAAGTAGTCGACTACAAGCCAAGTACGAGCAAATATATACGATATAGCAACAGTAACTTAGGACTTAAGGTAATTAAGATTTGTCATTTTCTTTCTGTAAGTGGTATCCTTTAAAAAAAGACCCAAAGGAAAATATAAGTGTATATCATGTGATCATTGTTTCCAAGAAATGGAGCCCAACTTATCGTTCAATGAAAGGATCAACCAGGATTGCAAAAAAGATATTTAAACTGGGAGCTGAAATTAATTTGAAGCCTATATTCATAAAAGAACAACTATTCAAACGTGAAAAGGAAATTGTCTATTTAAGCTTTCATTCTAATATCTGATTTTGTTTATATCTTCATTGTTTTACGAAACATTAAGACAGTTACAAATTGAGAGACGGAATATATATAAAGACGCTGTGTTATATTCAAATCTTAAAAATAAATAAGCTAGAAAGGTGAAATACCAGTGTTTTGTTTCCTCATTTAGTAAATCTCAGTTCGAATACAGAAGAAAAAGCATAGATGTTGATTATCAACAGCATTTTATCTGATTGTATCTCTCAAATTGACGTTTGAGAATTTTGTTTTGGACTTTTATGACAGAGCGTTGTTAATGACCCATTGTGAATCACTATTACATCTATATATTTATAAAAATGAAAACAAAGATAAATGTTATCGTAACAATGAAAAAACACAAAAACCACATAAAAATTGCACACTATTTCCCAATATAACAAAAAAAAATTGGAAAATATTTTATATTTCGTCATTTACTTTAAGATATATAGTTGTTTTAAAGTCAATTAAATATTAAATCACGTAAATATAAAGTTTAAATTTTTATTTCATATTTGCTGCTTTCAATTGATCAAATATATCAGTCTTAATTTTGAAGGGAAGTTAACATTTCAAGTGTCTGTCTAATTATATACAGCATTATCTGATTTATTAAATTGATTTGTTAAAGTAGAAAGAGCTTATCAATTCAGTTGTCTAAAGTTAAATTTGGATTTATTGAATCGAATGCCTTACTTTGTTGCATAAACAATAATGAATGATTGGATTTGGCAATTTGTGGCTCATCAGTGGAAAAGTAATTTTATGATTTTAATTTTTCTGCTGTATTAAATTAGAATAAAAATGGTAGAAACAACAAAGAAAAAGTGTTTAGGAATTCAACATATGGTACAAAATATGTTATTTTCCACACGTAAGATGGTTTGATTACTATATAGAAGGTGACTTTTTGCATACGAGAGTCAATCAGACCTAAATCTATAGCTTGAAGTAGACTCTAAGCCTCTACAAGCATTAATGTCCAAGGTGGGAATCGAACCCACGCACAGGATATTCACCAAACAGTCAAAAAATTTAAACATATTGGCAAAGTAAATAACTGCTTATCACAAATTAAAACAATTAATAATATAAAAAGTCAGAATATTTGTCACTTTCTTTTCGAAACACATATATTTTGTTTCGTAGATTTTCATAACACTACATAAGCATTTTTGCAAAATTCCTCATAAATTTGGCTCGCAAACTTGATAGTCACTTCACTTTAAATCGGGTAAATAAAATTCTTTAGCTTCGAGTAATTTTTGCAAAATATTAAATAAATAATGATTGCAAAAATTGGGTACTTTTTGTTTCTATGTTAGCTATTGTTTCACGACCATCGATTGGCATCACCTATAAGAGTACGGTCATGATTTACAGTTTTAGATATTCAAATATTGTATAACCAATGGCAACGAGTCGGGGGAAAAAGCATTATGATATATCATGAATATGACATTTATCGATAACGGGGCAGGAATTTGTGTGTATTTGTTTTTCTCTCTTAATCGCAATCATTTTGTTCAACATCCTAATCGATTTTGTCACGTGAATTTCTGAGCAATAATAATTCCCCCTCCCCCACCCCCACACACATGCTCCTTATCAGCTGGGGCATACAAATAAAAACAATGTAGAAAAACAAATCATTAAATTAGCATAGAAATTAAGTCTAGAAAGACAAATCGATCATATTTATTTGTTGTTTATAAAAAAATAAATAACTAAAAGGGTAGAGAGAAAATACAGCAGCTTTTTCCCAGTGTTATTGATAATTTCATTGCCAACCAAGTGATAAAAATTGTTAGTAAAATTTGCCACGAATAATAACTTTTTCAAAGTCAAATTATTATAATAGTTGAAATGTAAAGCAAAACATTTTATGCACAACTCGATTTTTATTTGATGTAAAATCATATTTCTTTTTTACCCAAAAGGAAAAATATACTATCTTATTAGAAAGAGAACTTCGAAGTTGCCACTAGACATATACGTCGCCAAAATCACATTGTACGTGTAGCCACTGGTTATTTACTAAATGTTTGCGTTTTTATTTATTTTATTATTAAATACATTTTTTAAATTTAATAGTACTTAAATCTAAAAAAATTAAATGTTAGAGATAGGCACTTCAAGCCATGACCCCATTATAGGCTGTAATGCCTCTAAGTGGTAATACTAAATTTTAATAGATGGGGATGCTGAATTTCAAAATTCTAAACAAAGGAAATAAATCAGAAGTGAATGTTAAAATTTCAAAGTACGTTAAAAGTTTAAATTTGATTAATTTTTTGCGAAATAATCCGATTAATATTCAGATAATGAAAACCTTGTTTCTAAAGGTAATTTTGAAATTATATACTATATATGTATTGTGTAAATGATACAACTTAAAAGCTTTTATTTATTTTTTGTTACAACCATAGAAATATTTAAAACTGAATTAGTTAGGTAATAAAACCACTAACACCCAAAATATAGAGGACAAATTTTTAGAAGCATTTTAGATTTTGTTTAACTTTTCAATTAATTTAAATTTTAAAATCGTATATCTCAGTTTCTAGTTGTTTATAATCTGTTAATTATATCTATCTATAATTAAAATCAATAAAAAAAATTTAATTAGATTTTAAAATCTTTAAGTTTTTATGAATTGTGGCAATCAACTTCTTTTTGTTGAAGAATTCTAAATTTAACTATTTACTTCTGTAAGAATCTTTCAAATTTTGAATATTAAATGTGTTTTTAATATTGCATGAAGCTAAAATATTTGTAACGCAATATTTACAAATGATTGACTTAAGATGTAGCCCTTAAAAATTTGTTTATTTTACAACTTTTTGCGCACGAAAATTAATTGTACCGGAAACTATACATTAAAACGAATTTCGAATTAATACACACATCCCTACCAGAGAAGGGATTCGAATCCCCTAACTATTGAACTGCAGAACGAGCATGAACAAATCAGCTATTACCAACAAGTAACAGTATAAGAAAATGTGACTGCTTTTATAAGTACATCTGATTTTTTTTTCTCATTTAAGCATATAATGTAAAGAAATATAAAAATGTATTAATATCATTATATTTGCATATTTCTAATCACAGTCTTCAATCTCATACAATGTTAATGAAATGTCCATCTTTATAATGAGTTATCTGGTAATATTATTCTTATGGTAATACTATGCAGTGGTGAATTTTTCGAAAGTATATCCACTAGAAAGGGGAAAGTGCTAAAGTTTAAAAAAAATAAATAATTATCGTCCACCGCTCTTAGTACCCGTTCTATTTATCCCGTCATATCCCTAGGGGCTGTCGGTACGCCAAAAACGATCATTGTAGTCTTGGCACGGGAAACTATAAATCTTGATATCTTGTCCATCCCTAAATCGGAATCGAATGGACATCAAAGAGATATTTCTGGGTAGACCGAGGGGGCATGCCAGTTCCCTCAGAATCCCGTCGCCACTGATACTGATCAAGGAGGGAGGAGGAGGGAGGCAAATAAATGACCCCATGGGAGAGCACGGAAAGAGAGAATTTCAGAACTCAGCTACTTTTAACAAATTTTAAATCTAGAAATGAAACTGTTTCGAAACTGAATTCATGTGATAATTCAAACAATAAATAAAGATTTTAATAATTTTTCAACAGATAGTTTTAAGGATTCGAGAATGATGTAAACAAAGAAAGAATACCTGTTGATTTTTAAAATCAAAATTCAGTATTAATCAGGGACTGTTACATAAATGTTAACTAGAAATGGAAATCCTTTCAACATAGTATTTAAGCACTGTAAAAAATAAGAAATCACATCTCATTCTATTATAATATGTAATTTAAATAGACCGTCATCGCTTTTGTATCATAAGACATTAGAAAACTGAATTTAAAAGCTTTGCATATTTAAAAAAAAAATTGTAAAAAAATTTTTGAAATTTAATAATTTATTTCTGTATTTAATATTTTTTTTTCTTTAATTTTCCAGAAACTCTTTCCTTGACAAAACTACAAATCCAAGCAAAACGCTACATTTAGCATTTCCAGTTTTAATATAGATTTGAAGTCTAAAATAGAAGTAGAAACACCTTAATACATAAAAAGGTGGGGAAAAAACAGAAAACACTACCAAATTTTAAATTAATACTTTCAAACAGCCCCGATTATTATAAGCGACAATAAAAATGAATGTTAAGTCTTTAGTTTAAATTCAATAAAGTTAGAATTTTGATTCTTCCAGTACTTCAATTACAGAAGTTTAAAATATTAAACCGATTTAAACATGCATTATCTTAATTTTTGAATGCAGCTTCACACAAATTTTTAGCGCAACATTTAATGGATATAAGTATAATTAGAATACTATCGCACTATAAATTATTATGAAGTATTATATAAAATTTCTATTTTTAATTTTATAAAAATTATAAAAATAACACTAATACTAAAAATTTGTTGTTCATAGTTTTTAAACAATTCTTGCACTATAAAATAAATAAATAAAATAAAATTCTGAAGATTGCATTATAAAAGCTTTAAATTGAAACATCTTATACTGAATTGATATTATTAAATATAAAAGTCAATATTGGAATTTTAATGACTTTTGTAAGGAAAAGAATTTAACACAGGTAAAAAAAACGCCAACTATTAAATCAAAAGCTTGCCGAATTCGAAATTTAAATCACGCATTAAGACAAATATAAACTTTGTTTTATAGTTATTCATTATAAAATGAAATAACAAGAAAATCATTATAAAATGGCAAAAGAGTAATAAAACTAAGAATTTAAATTATGTAAAAGCAATCTAAAATCTTTTAGGAGTCATAGATATTAACGTTGAAAAAATCGCTAGATTGCATTTAAAAAAAATTTACAACTATTTGCGAATAAAAATTATGATAATTAATATTCGTTTAAATATTTTATTTTAATTTCTAGAAATCTCAGAACAAAACATTATTTATTTTATTTACCATTTTTTATATATTCCTCACTCTCTTTCGTATTAAATTGTTTCACTAATGTCCAACACATTGTGGGCTGTTAAAATTTTACAGGTGGATTTTTCGGATGTTTTTCCATATCTGTCGATGCAGATATAACAATCATTAAGCACCACTCAGTGACTATTGTCAAGTATAGCTGCTTAATTTTTAGCCAACCTATTAATTTTACATTTTTACCTTTTTTTAATTATGTTTTTTTAGTGAGTGGCATCAGTTATATTAATTTCATTGTTCTATTATTGTAAAATTAAATGAAGAAAGATTATGCATTTTATTAAATGTAATTATATGAATTAAGTGAGATAGTATATGAAGTTTATGAACAGACAAAACAGTTTACATTTATTGTAGCATATAACTATAGCCAAATGCTCTATCATAGGTTCTACACCAGCGAATACATAATGCTAAGTTTAATTTACACTATATAGGCTTTCACAGTTAATGATTAATTAAACGAATGAAATTGGTTTACTATGATAGGCACACGCTTAATCCTAGTAAGCCTAACTGTGTAGATTTGGTGACAATTAACATGTTTGGTGAGATTTGATAAAGCAATCAGGTTTACATTTTCTTTTGTAAATTTTAGATCAGATTTACTGTACGGTGACACTCCTGGCGCAATTTTTATACATTTGACGATAAATAACATTTTCTGGCAACCCATTTTTTTCGCCCAGGCAATATTTTTTAATTTTAGCTTTAATTTTTTTTTTCGTCTTTCAGAATTATTTAATTATGCTAATATTTATATATTTCAATCAATTTATAAAGTTTCCAATGGTTAAAAAAGGAAATAATTCTTAAAATCAATTATTTATTTCAATGAGCATTACTTACTTATATTATATAGTTAACAAATCCATCATTTATAACTTCATTTTCCAACACATTATTTTTATCCATTTAAAAATATTCAAATGCGTAGATGACTTATTTAACCTTTTTCAAACTCAAAAACAGCCAATTGGGGCATTGCATTTAGTCATAAAACCAGTTCTGATTTACATCATTACATCAAGTTAATGTCATGACGATTAAAATCGGCAATTGTTCGCAGATATAATTCCCTTTTTTTTTTATTTTATTTAATCATTTCTCTAAAATCCATTTATCTCATTTTTAATTATTCTATTTTGAACGAAAAGACTAGTTCATTTCAGCTCAAAAACAGGAAATTCAAAAAATTTTTAAATTTGGTAACTTCAATGGATATTTTTCAAAATGGAAAATAGAGCAAGGTTTGATATAAAGTTTCATATTTTTGCGTTATATGCTGCAAAAAATGATATAATCATTTCGATTCCCTTGACGATATTACATCTGAAGACCAATTACAAACTTGTTTTTGAGATTTTGATGCTAAAATTGTATTTAATTTATTTACAGCAGCTTTGGTGCCTAGACAAAGCACAAGTTTCAAATCCTTTAGGTTCTTCCAAAACTTTTAGGTTCAGTTATGACAAGTAATCACTTCACATAAAAATGTCACGTATGATGTTTCCCAAGACTAACTCCCGGCATTGTGTTTGCCGCTTTGTATAATTTACAGCAATTTTAATTGCTAGATCAAGCAGCAATTTTAAAATTCTGAAATTTTGTGTTACTAATTGTAAAACAGTAGTGTCTGTGAATGAAAATATGTAATGTGATATGCTTCAAATCCAATTTCTTACTTTTAAAAATCTGTGTAATAAAGTCCAGGCAACTTTGGTCATTTAAAGCCATCACTATTTTCAAATCTTTCGGACTTCATTGTAGTTATAAAAAAAACTGACCTTAAACGAAGTAATGTGATATAGTTCTTACTAAGCACTAATTTCTTGCTTTTAAAATTTGTGGACTGTGGTTATAGATTTATTTATAAACTGGTTTTCCATTAGAACGATATTTTTAGTTTTTAATACTAAGTCCAAAACTTGGCACATGGCAAATTTAAATACCATGGAAGCTTGCTGAAAGAAGACGGCTGCTTTGAATCTCTTTCAGATTCAATGACAAAAGAACATCAACATGTGAATGCTCTGGTACGTTCCCACACATGAAATTCATTGTCCTTCTTAAAAATCCCCTTGCAAGTTGGCCCTTTTAAGGGTTTCTCTTCCCCACAAGGGTGTGAGCGAGGATGGTTGGCCTGAGGCAATATGAAATCTCTTTCGTCCTGATCACCGTTTGGCATGAGAAGTCAGTTGTCATTTGGCAAGATAAAAACTGCCAATGGTGAAGCATGATCCCTTGGAAGAAAAAAAAAGGCATTCTTTTGATCACAGACTGATAATACCCATGGCTTTTCAACGAGGGAGGATAATATATCACAGCTCTAAGGGTCATTCTTCAATAAGGGGAGGAGGTGGGGAAAAAGGCACCACAAAATCTGCTACAACACAATCTAAGGATCATTAATTAAGAGGCATCGACATAGCAAGATAGAAGATTTCCCACAGGTACTAAATCTGTGATGCCATTCTCAGATTTAGAAATAATAAAACTAACTGATTTATAGTAAGAGATTTTACGACATTTTTGTAATAGATCCAAAATTTTTTTATTGGTTTTAAAAGAAAAAATTCGACTGCTAAAAAGATTTTAAATCATAATAAATTTTTTTTAGATTTCAAGAAACAGAAAATTTAGTCCTATTTATAGTGATTGAGTATAAATACATATCTTTGGTACTATTTGCAAAGAATCATCTCTATAAAGATGATTTTTTACAAATCTTACCAAAGACCAGTAATATATTTTTATATCTTTGATAAGATTTGTAAAGAATTAATTTTACATAATTTTACAAGTATGTTAAATTATGGATAAGAAAAGAGGTGTCAACCAAACATCAAAAACTCAACTTCAAATCACTTAAATAAAATGTTTTATCACACTTAGTAATATTAATACATAAAATTTTACAATTTAGTTTTCCACCATTTGTCCTATAATATTAATATTCTATCTGAATCGGATTTAAAATGCATTTATGTGGTATACATTTCTCTCTGAATGGGTACCATATTACATTACAAAATTTCTTTTAAAAATAAAAAAATTAAAATTTGTATTAATTTTTCCAATTTATAAACTTAAGACGTTTTGTTATTAATGTATAAAACATTTAAAAATTACCACTTTTAAATATATTTAGTATTGTTATCTTTTTTAAAAGATTGCCTAAAAAGCAATGAAAATGCATTAACAAATATATGTAGAATAAATACAGAAAGCACTGAAAAAAGAGTTTATATTATTTTGACTGGTCTATATAATTGATGAGTCAGTGTAAAAGAGAAAAAAATGTGTTCTTTAAATTCAATTTTTAATTTACAATAAATTATTATCTGCTCATTCAAAAAGATCAACTAAGGAATTTTTTTGCGTTTAGACATTAGGTATAAAAACATTTTCTTCACAAAATGATTGCGTCTTTTTATTCAAGTAAAGATTGTTATCCCATAAAATATATTTTTCTATGTTGCATAAAAATTATGTGTTTTAAATAACGATATATAAGGATAATGCCCTACAAATATTATATATATATATATATATATATATATATATATATATATATATATATATATATATATATATATATATATATATATATATAACAGAATGTAATTTAAATATTAAAATCTAGAGAGAAAAAAATAAAATTGAAAAAATGTTTTAAAAACTGGAATTATAATTATTATTGTGTTCAACGTGAAATAGTATTCCAAAGTTAGTTACAATTTTCTTTTTCAACTCTATTTAACTTTGTTAAACATAACACTCTGTATTTTTATATATATTTTATGTAATTATCCATGCAATTTTTAAAAATGCAACAATACGTGTGTTCATAATTAATTTTATTCAAAGGAATTCCGGTTTCTGTATAATGTGGTACCTTAACACACGTGGTTATAAATTCAATTTCAAAGCGAGAATACAACACAATGTTTTAAGTACCAAATACCGACAAAAATGCATTTGATAAATGTAGCTGCATGATTCGGTAGTTCCCGTATAAAATAGGAACAAATGCATTGAAATAGAGTAAGGAATCATTTCATATATTATTTTAAATATGAAATGATTCTCATTCATATATTTAAATTTATAAGGAATCATTTCATATATTATAAGGAATCATTTCATATATTATAAGGAATCATTTCATATATTATAAGGAATCATTTCATATTTACTCATATATTACTTTAAACTCTCAAAACTTAATTCGAGATTTATAAAGTAAGATATCAGTTTTTTTTTTATAAACTTAGCTAACATTAAAGATTTTTAAAGTAGTAAAGTACAAGTGTCAAAACTAAACAAATATTTTTAAAGTAGAATTGAAGTGAAATGAAATTATATCAAATTCTAATTTTTCACAAAAAGCGTATGTTTTAAATAAATAACTCTGCAAGGGAAAAACTTACTAAGACTAGCATTTTAAGAAATATATCTTTTGAGTATTTGAATACAATTTATGTTTCTAGACAAGTTGCAGTTTTGATAAAAAAAATTTCTTGATTCTGTTTTATGAATGTTATTAAATTAAGATTTTTAATATTAATAAAAAAAATTATCAAACTACAATCAAAACGAGAAAATACTCTTTGATAAAATTGAAATTATCAAAGGAATAAATTTAAAACTTGAGCCTATTTCTAAATTTTTCGATGTAATATTGTTCAGGCTAACATTGCGAACATAGCAAAAGTTATATCTATAGCTTTTTATTTAATTATATGTGTTGAGTACATATTAAGCAATCGTTCGTATGCAAAAGTGATTTTAAACCAAATTCAATAGTAATTCATTAGTCTTTCTTAAATTTGGACAAATTCAATTTTCTTGATTCTATATAATAAGCACTTCAAAATAGTGAAATCTTTACTTAAATGCAGCGATAGTTTTCTGTGAAAATTTAAACATATGATAATAAGTAATAATGAAATAAGGTATAATGAAATACAAGCATTTTATATTTCGTTGTCTCTTTTGCCGCTTTATGAAATTATATAATTAATATCATTTGTTTCTATATTTCACTTTTTTTAGGTGATTTCTAGGAGACAGCGATCAAAAATACTCATAATTCTCCCCAGAAAATATACAATCTATTCAAGATAGTTTTAATGTATATTTTTCTGAAATGCAACAATACTTAAAATACAAATAGATAACTTATTTTTATTTGATGGAAAATGTTTTCATAAAGTTACTTTTTTTAACTAAATAAAAAAGGTTACTTTAACAAGATTTAAAACACCATTAAAAATTATCTGTTTAATGAAGGAATAAATATCCATCTAAATTTTTAGGGCTTATGAGATTTTTCCTGTTTGAGAATTTAAAATAATTTAAAAATTAAATAACATTGAAGCTTAAATAATAAAATAGTAACAAAAAGTAAAATAATCTTCACAAATGATAAACCATAACTCTCCATCTTTACAAAGGAAAAATTTAAAATATTATAAAAAGATATTTAAACTTCAGATTATCTTAATAACACTGAGTCATAATCTAAACATTTAAGCACAAGAAAAAGTTTAATACTATTCAATATCTGAATCCTTGTTTTCTAATTCAAATCAAAATTTTAAAAATAAAAAAAAAATCTGGCAAAAGTCAATTAATTTTTTGTTTTTATAATATTAGCTATTCAACTCGATTACCAAGTGTAAAAAGTATAAAAACTACCTATACTGAAATAAAAGTTACTGCTCATAGCAATAATTACAGTAAGATTTGTTTATTTAGGCAATATTTGCAAAGGGTGTATATATAGATTACAAATATATTAAATTATTGCGTTATTTAGAATAAAAGAGTATATAAAATTTTGTGCTACAATAATTACAATAAGGCAATTACAATTATCTAGATTTTTTTTTCCACGCTTGGATTAATTTTTTAAAATTTTAAATTACAATTCAGGAAAGCTAATTTTGTTTTTAAAATATCAAAATGCTGCAAATTTCTTGCGAAATTGTGTGAATACAAATACAATAATATCTTTCTTCGGTATCCACATATAGAAATGTGAATATGGAGCGATTTATATTAAATACTATGCATTTAGAGTTTCTGGTTTATATAATTATTGTAAGCAATTGTCGAGATTGAATAATGGCTACTAATATACTATATTGTTATGTGATTATTAAAGAAATTTTACCATATAAAAATATAAATTCCATTATTGGTAAAAGAAATCTATTCATTTAAAGTAATTGCACATTTTATATATACCCCATACAGCAAAAATTATTATATATGATTACGAGGAGCTAAACTATACCATCTTGTATGGATTCGTATGTGACCGGATAGACATGAATCATTAGCAGTCATGGTATTCAAGGTATAACTTAATACATTCGAATAGTTTGCAATTCACTCTTATGTTACTTTTTGCATACTTAAGTGAATTCAAATAGAAACTAAAGTTTAAAACCTGGATTTCATTTATAGCTACACTTCCATCACAAGATCCAGAAGAGGGTGATGGTCCTGCGGACCTAGGGACCTCAAGTACAGGCTAAGCCAGCCGAAATTTTGGTTTAAAATGCAATCCAAAAGACATCCAGCACCAAAATAGGAATCGAATTTTTCAACTCCAAAGCACAAGTCTAGAGCTCTAATAATTCAACAGTCAAATCAGCAACTATGTCAATGGCTAGCATAAATCAGAAATTATTGCTGTATATCTTTGCAGCAGGGCGGCAAAACAAAAAAAAATTTTTTACTCCATTTTTAGTACAGAGAGCAGAGACAGACTATCGACAGATTTAAATTTTACAGTGATTCGTTATTCGCATTTTAATGTAAAAGAAATAACAATAGCACACTTCTTGGAAGATACTGAATACTTTCATGGCTAAACTTTTCCTTGTAAGGTGATTTAAATTGTTTTCTCTCCCTGAAATATCTTCTATTCACATCGATTCAACCCTCAGTGGTTGCCAACAAAGAGTCTGGACGATGCGGCGGTGAGCGAAAATTAAACCGTACAGCCTTGTTTTGTATCACTGGCGACTTAACACATCATTTTCTGTAACGGAAACCGTTTCCCCACCATTGTTATGCCGCAGCCCGAATCACCTGTACAAAAAGCTCCTATCTCATCATGCAGGGGACAGACCCCTACTTGTTAGGAGTGGTGAAAGTGCTTACCACAATAGGTAAGCCCTAGTATTGTAGCACTTGACGGTTGCATTGTAAGTCAGCCCTTGCCCAGGAATTCTTTGGAAATGGATTAGCGTGCAATGATATCTCAACCATTTCCTCCATCGAAAGAAATGCCGGAAAATTGTTTAATCCCTTCATGTAAATTTCATGCAGTATTCATACCGAAAACGTATGAAGTATTTTGTTTTAACGGCTTGTAGGCGAACAAACTAAAGCTACTATTTTGCAGGAAATTTCAGATAAAGCCCTGGTAATAAAAGAGAAAATAATACTTAGAATATTGTTTTACAACTTTATAAAATTCCACATTTATAATCTATAATTGCAAAAAATAATTCTTCTATTTCCATAGATGTTTTCCTAGGTAAGATCGAAATATGTTTTCTTGAAAAGTTTAATATTCCAGTAATTCGAAGATTTTTCTCGCTATTTTTCATTGGTTTTTGCAAATGACCAATCGAAGGAATGGTCGAGCAAACCTAGGGACCCAGTCTACCGGCAACCGTTAGTTACAATCGCTTACTATTCGTAAGAACATATTTTTATAAATTACAGTAAAATTTTTAATTTAGAGATCTGTTTCAGCGGAAATTCCCTTGAAACCTTGAGAAATATCCGCATTATTGCGTCATTTTACAGTCACTTTTGAAAACATTACTTATTTGACCACGATATATAATTAAAAATAGATTAAAATAACCACACTTGAAGTGAGAATCAAACCCATGAACAGTTAAATTGAAGCCCAGTACTGCTAACCATTTAGCCAGCTTAGTTTATTTTATATTGCATCGGATCACGTTATACAACAGAAATAAATGAAAAAGTCCCTTTTATAACAAATTTTGAATTACCTTAGAAATAATAAAATAGAGTTTTGTATAAAATATATTATATTCACATGTAAATAAAACAAATCAAGCTATTGTTTTGGTGCTATAAATTTCATTCTCCATTGTAATATTTAAGAATAGTGCCTTTACTAGATATATAGCAAATTTTTATGACTAATATTCTCACACATACAGGTATATTAAAATTTTCAGAATAATATGTTCTACAAATGAACTTAATTTAATTATTAAGTTTGTTAAATAATAATTGCCTTGCTTCTAAATTTAACTAGACAATGTAAAACAACTTATAAATAAAAACTATACATTTTATTACTTTATGCATAAAGATATATTTAAATTAAAATTATAAAGATTAAAATCAAAATATTTCTAATATTTACTTTTAGACTATTATTTATTTTTAAAAACAATCTATATTTCATATATTGCTGTAAAAATTTCCATACAACAAAGTTATAAACTATCTTACAATTATTATTTTAAAGTCATAATAAATTCAATAACACAAATAATTGTTTTACTTCTAATCTTAAATAGGAAATAATTAGATTATATAAAATCTTAACACTTAAAAATGTTAATACATTGCAAAACAATTATGTTTGCACCATAGTTTTCTGTTAAAAATAAAATCCATGTTTTTTAATGTATATTTTTGCATGAAATCAACAAATAAATTTTTATTTGATAGTTCATAAATATGTAATGCTCATAAGACTTATACATTTCACAGAAAAATATGCTTCCTGTTTTAAATAATTACAAGTTCAATATATCTAATAAACTGAACTGAGTTTGAAGGATTATTTGTCTATTTATAATAACTAATAAGAAAGTATAGTACTAATTTGTATCTTAGTTATTTATTAATTTAATTAAACAATTAATCAACTAATTATTAATTTTTATTAATATATGGAATTTATAAATTTGATAGTCAGTTTAGAGAATTAAAGTACATAATTTACATAACTAAGGGATGCATAAGAAAATTAAGAAATATATTATTGTGGTTTGTTAAACTATTATAATTAAATTTAAAACTAAATTTAAATTCACAATACTTTGCTATATGATTGATATAGTAATAAATTACATGTATAAGATAATTGGAATGGGAGATTTTTTGAAATTAAAATTATTTATAGCCATTTTACAGAAATTTTAAACTTTTATCAATATGCTTTTTCTTTATTCAATGCATTTTAAATACAATTAAAAACTATATAATCAAATAATGTGTTTTTGATTACATTTCAGTTACAATATTAATTATTACTTTTGATTAAATTTAAGTATAAAATTCAGATAGAAATGAGTGTTAAAATCACTTTTCAATGTAAAAATAAGATCATTTAATCCTTTCATTTCGTGCAGATCGATTTTTAAATTGAAATGGCACAGTGACGACCCCCTATTTGAATCCCTCAACTAAGTCTTCTCCCCTCCCTGAGTTGGGGAAAAGGAGTGAAAACCCACCAGATACAAAATTAACCCCTTCTTCCCTCTGTTCTGCCTCTCCCTCCTGTAAGTACAACAGTAATTGCCCGAGGAAGGAAGCCATTTTTATTTTAAAACGAAATGGTCCTGAATTTAGCCATTTACGAATGTAAATTTTTTTTTGAAAACGTACTCCAGTCGCTACAAAGATTCCACATTTCATTTTCAGCATTAGATTAGATTTTCAAGTGTTTTGAGCTCCAGATTTTCATTTTCAACTGCATTTCGAGTAGTATTTATATTAAGTGTTCCAATTTATTAGATTTTCAAACGAATTTATAAGCTACCTCACTTTTATTTAAAGAATCAAATCTTTGATTTATAACTTTTAGTTAAAATCAGTTCAATACATTGACATAGTGTTTATTATAAGAATTTTATTTGATTTGCCTTTTCCAAATACTTATGCCTACAATAAACTAAAAAAATCATTTGTAAAAAAACTGAAATTTTGATTTTATTCAAAGAAACATAAATTAAAGTAAGTATTGTTATTTTCAATTCAATATCAATTAAAGAGTATTTCAACAATATACGAGAATGAACTATTTAATCTGATTGTGATATAAAAGTTCGTGTAAAAAGTTCACTTTTAATTTTTAACAATTCTAAATTACTCGATTCATTTACGCTTTTAATCAAGTTGTACTGTATAAAATAACCTTTTAAAAAAAGAATATTTCATTCTAACCTTTTGTCTTAAATGATTACCAATAATTGATGGTTAATTGTTTATAAATAAAATTAACTGCTAGCAAGTAAAGAAAACGGGTTACAACTATTGTTCACTACTTGGAAAGCATGCAAGTTTTAAATAGTTTGCTGTTCTAACTATAAAATATTATAAATGGTTTTGCATAAATCTCTCTTACAATAATTGATTTTGATATCTTAAGCAGTTCAGATTAATTAATTCATTTTTACTATGTTAATTAATAAAATTTCAAGTAATCTTTAAAAAGTTTGCCTCTTTAAAGATGATTAGAATATTTTTAATTACTCCTCTTAAATTTCACCAGAAATTAAGGAATTATATTTTGTTTACAATTAGATTGTTTACAACGACTATGCACTATTTGGAATCCAATATAAGTTTCCTAAAGATTACGTTTCTAACTATACAATGTTCAACATGTTTCTACACAAGTTAATAACTTCAAATGTGTTTTTTCATTCAACGTGGTATTGTTTACGCCCGGAACAAACTTCCAAAACATCATTTCCTTATATACAAACAATAGATTGTGGAACACATGACGTCACCGTTTCCAGTTTGGCGACAGAAAAAAATTAACAAAAGTCATTAAAAGTAATTGTACTCACCACTGGCGCATCCAAATCCGATTGATCTGGATGTTGATCCATCCTGAAGACGGGAAGAGGGGCTCTGTTTTTGACACGAATTTTGGCCCCTGTTTAGGAAACGGCTCTCCGAGAGAAGGGAACAAACACCGCGACGTTTGTAAACAAACGTTTCGACGCGGTTACACGACGAGAGGAAAAAACTAAAACAAAAAAACTGTCGACAAATTCAAGCCTAAGTTCGGATTTGGCGATGCACTACAGAAGCGCGTGCGATACAGTTCACACCTTCGATGTCTACTGCTCGAATGGAACAGGCTTGAGAGCGGCGTGTTTGGCGAAGTCCACGGGACGCTCCCAGAATGCAGTTCGTGATCGAGGCAGCCTATCAGATGGAGAGTTGAATTCGGAGTCTAGAAGCACGGATTAATTTTATTGGACGAAATGTTGGTGCTTCTTCGGCGAATCGGGATTGTCGGCATTATAATATTTATTTTAGACTCCATTCTCCTTTTGGTAGAAAACTTGACTAGAGAAGAAAAGAGGTGGATGATTTGTTTTTTTTTTATTTTTTTGGTTTTTCATCTCCGCCTGCTCCTTTTTTTATATTTTGTTGGTAGTCGCGAGCTCCGTCTTCTCCGCGGAAGAAGTTAGGAGGGAACTTTCGGAAAAGTTACCGGAGTAGAGTCAGCCGCGCCACCTCGTGCTTGTTGCTGCAGATTTTTAGGAGTTTCGCTGAGAAATGTATGTTCTCGCCTAAGTCAAATTTTCCTCCTTTCGTTACATTTTCATGTAAAAAGATTTCAATTGATTTTCAAAACTTTTTTTATTTTAAAATATTATAAAGTTTGCTTAAATTTCTGACATTTTCTTGCTGTATAATAAAATAAATTTCAAAATGTAAATTCTTATAAAAAAATTTTTTTTATACTAAGAAATTTGAATTCGATATTAATAAACGATGTTCAAAATCGCAGTTTTTATTTATCACTTCATAAACTCAGTAGAAATAGTTTTTATTTGTAGTTCATGGCGAAGTAAAAAAAAAAAAAGCAAATTCCGTAAAGGAACTCAAAAAAGCAGTTCACGGGTTCGATTCCCACTTCAAGTTTAGTGCTTTGTATTGGAATCTATTTTAAATTGTAAGCGTGCTGTGAAAGGAAAAGTTCGATAGTGTCCAGTTTCTCTCCGCTGTTGTGACGTGAAGAAATGGTTACCCGTCTAGGTGTCAACCTCGTCACTTGACCTTGACTCAAAATTACAAGGTGCTTAACTGTGTTTGTATCGGCCAGCTGTTTTGATCCTGGAAATAAGCAGAAAGAAATATATTGGTATAAGCTAAACTTTCCTTGCGCTCAAAGTGTGTGTTTGCCACAATCCAGGAAAATAAGGTGCATAAGTGAAAATGAAGTTCATGAGTCGTCATATTCATGAGTAAAAATAGATAAAAATTAGGAAAATTTCAACAAATATCTGTTTATAAAACATAAATATATGTCGTTGATTTTCAGAATTTAAGTAGTAAATGGGTTTTATTTCCTAATTTTATGTATGAATTTTCTGTATTTATTTATTTATTTTTAATTTGAAAACTTAAATTGTGTTTCAGATTCAAACAGTAAATTCTAATATTCTTGTCAAATTATATTGATTGATTGATTGATTGATATGACAATTTATCATGTACTCCCGCTGAAAGCAGGATCAGTTTTCTTAAGAAATTACTTTAGTTAATTTATTTTTTAAATGAGACATTAATACCTTATTCAAAAAATAAAATGTTCGAAAATTCACTGATAGTAAACTATGAAGGTTGGATGTCAAATCATTCATATTTATTTAATGGCTAAATTGGGTTTTTAATTTTTCATTGAGTTTTTGTGTACTTTCAATACAACAATCTCTGAATGTTTCATGTTTTTTTTCGATTGTTAATATTCCCGTGATTACTTTTAAATAAAAATTAAAAGCCCTATCTCTTCTCTTTTACTTACAGTTTACAGAAATGTGAGTACGTAATTGTCCCGCTGAAACTTAATTATACTAAAATAAAATGTTATATTTAAGGTAATATGATTACAAAATATTAGGTTGGGGTAAAGTTATCCATTATTTTTTCGGTAGACGTCTGTAGTGATCGATATCTCGTGAGGTATCTATCAAACAATTTGAGATTTATGCTCGTTAAAAAGGTGACATTTGACACTAAAATATCCTCTTGCGGTTTTTTGTTTGATTATTTCAGTTACGAGTACAAGGTTTTAAAAATGGAAAACAACAAACAGAAAATTCGATACATTTTCGTTTTTCTCTTGTAACGGCGAAAAAGATAGCCGGGTGGCTAAAATTGAGAAAGGTGTTTATCGTCCTATATAAGACTGTAACAACCAGTTACGCACAATTTTGGTTTCGTCGATTCCGTTCGGGTATTTTTGATGTTAGAGATTCACCTCGCATGTGGATACAGCATCGTCGAAAATGTCTATAAAATATCAAAAATGATCGAAGTTAACCGCATGTCAGCAGTCGTAACGCGCAAGACCTAAAAATCTACATGAAAGCTGTTTTAAACTTTTTTGCAAAGTGAATCCAAAAAAAGTTACATAAAGTTCACGTAATCAATAAAGGATTTCTTTTTTCCCCAATCTAATATATATATTATCTATTTTATTCAGATGAAATATATATAATGTGAAGTGTGTTCCAATAAAACTCAGTATTTCTCGGCATAACGCCCTTTTTAATTTTAAGCTAGAAAGTTTTAGATTGATTTTATATGAACTTCTTATAAGTCTTATATTTATATGCTATTTCCCCCCCCCCTACTGACTCCTTTCTGATTGTCAATTATCGCTAAAAAACTTTTCGCAGTAGTTTTCAATTTGAAATCACTTTACATTGTCCCTTTAGATTCAATAATTGCAAAAAAAGTATCAATAAAACGATAATCTCTATGCAAATTGATAAAATTTCCTTTAAAACAAATATTTTCGAAGCAGATGGCATCTTTTAAATATTTTTGGAGGATTTTTAAATCGCGGAATGGATTGTACAACAGCCAAAAATTGTGAACCTTTGAAAACCTTGGCGCATTGTTTTCCAAGAGGACAGTGGGCTTTAATTAACTGTCAAAAGAGAAACAGCTCTGATAAGTATGGATACAAAAAGCATAAAAAGCGGCTAGGATTCAGCCTGAAACCTATCAATGCAAAGCACTTGATTCTACGTCAAGGAAATAAATCCGTGATTACTATGGTCATGGATTCCCTATTGTTCGTAATATGTTGTAATTGATTTCCACAAATTTAATGTTATAGGTCACATGTGTATGATTTATATATTATATTAAATCTACGTGAGTCAATGTTTAAAATTTCTATTAAATCAATGTTTTCATAATCATAATTACTTTTTTACATCTGAATCACACATATATATATATATATATATATATTATGGTTACTGTTGCATTTTTATTTTAATATTTCTTCATCGTTGTTTTTCTCTTATAAATCAACTTCTTAACAATCATATTTTTAATGGCTTCTATGAATATGAAAAATTCTAGTATAATAGTTTAATTTAATTTTCTTAAAAAAAGTTTTTTGCTTTTATAATTTGCCACATTATACTACGCCTGCATGTATGCATTTAAAAAAAAAATTCAACTCACTTAAAATATGTTTCTTTTTTCTTATTGTGATTTGTGTATCTGTTAATGTAATTATGGAGTAAAGTAAGATGATATGAAAACAACTTGGATTTTATTTTTATTTACTTACTTTTTTAATTTGAGAAACTTTTTCTTTCTTCCTTATTGGTTTCCTGGAATAAACATGACATATTTGAAAACATTTCAGGCATCTTTAAATGCTCTTTTTTGATTATTTTACTTTATAGGCCTTCTTTTACTAAATATATTAGGTTTGGGAAAAAGTTATCCATTATTTTTTCGGTAGACGTCTGTAGTGATCGCTATCTCGTGAGGTATCTATCAAACAATTTCAAATTTATGCTCATTGGAAAGGTGACATTTGACACTAAAATATTCTCTTGCGGGTTTTTGTTTGATTAATTCAGTCAGAAGATAACAAACAGAAAATTCGATACATTTTAGTTTTTCTTTTATAATGGCAAAAATGCTAACCAGGTGGCTAAAATTGTGAAAGGTGTTTATCGTCCTATATATGACTGTAACAACCAGATACGTAAAATTTTTGTTTCGTCGATTCCGCTTGCGTATTTTTGATGTTAGAGATGCACCTCGCATGGATACAACATCGTCAAAAATGTCTATAAAATATAAAAAACTATCAAACTTGACAGCATGTCAGCAGTCGTAGCTTCGCACAAGACCTAAACATCTACATGAAAACTGCTTTAAACCTTTTTACAAAGCGAATCTGAAAGAAGTTACAAAAAGTTCACGTAAAAATAATGGATTTCTTTTTCCCCAACCTAATATAAGTATTTTAAATACTTAGAGCAAAGTAACAAAATTTAGTTCCCACATTTTTTTGAAAATATTAAGATTTCTTTTTAAAATATTTTTAAAGTTATATCCGTATAAACATGTAGTGAGTAGTAAGAATTTTTTTTTGCTCGTTTTGTCAGGTGTAAAATTTTAGACAATATTTTAAAAAATTAATAAGTTTCATCAAGTTATTTATAAAGGGTACCATTTCTTTTAATTATAGTAAACATTCTTGTAAAAATATTAATAGACAGTTATATGTTAATAAATGTGTTAATGATTGCTTTTACTTATATTTTCTTTTTTAGCATCCTTAATTAAAGTTTCTACAAATATCTGAAAGGAATTAGAGTTATATTTCCAGAGATCTTTATTTAAAAATGTCATATCATTAAATTTTTAAGACAATTTAATTAATTTGCATTTTTCCGTTTACTTTTATTACATGCATGTTTGATTCACTTTTTAAATAATTCATCGTAATATTGGATAATGGAAGCTTATTATCCCAACAATATATGTATAAACTTTCATTTTTGTTTTATTTTCTTTTTCAGGACTCTTAGATTACAAATCATTAAAGTTATAGAAATAATTTATTTTATATTCATGAATACTGTTATCCCTAAAGGGGGGGGGGGGTAAACGTAATTTTTTTATTTCAATATTCAACACAAAATATCAACAATATGTTTTACTATGTGAAAATAAACTCTCGAAAACGTCCATCATTATCAAAATTTATTTTATCCAATCAATTATCGACTGGCTAGTTGATACCTGCCACTGTTAGACAATTGGATCTGGATATTGCGTTTAATTACTGCTAAGACAGTTGATGAGATGATGCTTGTTAATTTTAAGGATTTCTTTGTTTATAACATAAAAATATGATCCAATATTTAAGAAATGTTTACTAAGACGGTTAAAGTTTAAAAAAAAACTTTATAACAGATTTTTACCATTAGGCTAATCCTCTACGTAGCATTAACGTAATTATAGATAGTTGAATATATATTTAATTAATTATATTTTTATTCCATAATTCTTCTTTGCAAATATTTCCTTACATACACATAGACAGACAAATTGAAATATCGCTATTTCAGATAAGGATAATATATTGAGATGTTAACTGGCAGTATTTTTTCTTTCCATCTTTATTGGACCAATTGAAACGCCTAAAATCGCTTTTATTTTCCCTTCACAAAAATAACGAACTCTTTATTCAAAGCTGACAGTTTTCCTTTTTAAATATGACAAACAGAAACAACGTCTCAATAAGCCCTCACATGAATATAAATATTTCCTAACTTCGTCTCACCTTTGACCTAAAGACATTTTAGCGGGTACACATTTAAATGGCGAAAATCAAAAATCGCCAAAAAAATTTTTTTTTTTCGTTTTTGCGCCATCAAAAGCAATAATTCTTGTTATTTTTAAGTTGAAATACAAAATGGCGACTCAATGTTTTAAGAGTCGTGTGCAGAAGATTTTAAATGCTTTTTCCTCACTTCCAATCTTTTGACGTTTCAATTATTTTTAAGTCGAACGCGTCATGCAATTTTCCCTTTGATAAATAACGCGGAAACCTTAACTCGATTCATCACTAGGAAAATCTCCATCGCTAGTTTTTCGTCCATTTTTCAATTTCTGGACATTGTTAATAGAGATGAGAAAGCGGTCGGGTTATTTTGAGTGGTAAAGAA
>JAPDSC010149467.1:0-10377 GCA_026290005.1 Latrodectus geometricus
GCGGGGCAGTGTAGCCAATAAGATTTGTGTAGGTAAAAAGTTTGCCCAGGTTTTTCCTGGTGATTTTAAAATCTCTGATATTTGAACAATCTCTGAACAATAGGGGAATTTTCCGTGAGGTTTTGCTCAAGTGTGATCTTGGGAGTCTTCCTTAGCACTGTCTGTTTCAGTAGCCATTTCTTGGGCATTATTATCAGTTTCTTGGTCTTCGGTAAGTGTTTTTTTGCTTTTCTGGTGATCAGAGGAGTTTCTAATTTGATTTCTAGTACGCTTGGTACTATTATTTTTAGGAGTGTTCATCTGTTTTTACAGGATGTTATACTTGTTTGCAGTAGGAATATTTGCAACATATGCACGTGATTCATTTAAATCCAGCTTTTCAACGCTGTTATCTTGCACTGTTAGTTGTATTTCATGTTGAGTGTTGGTTACATTTTGTTTTCCAATTTGTTGAGCAAATTTGCTGAGTTTTCCTTTGACGGCAGTTTTTTCTTCACTAGTAAACTCATTTGAGTTCGTTATGTCATAAATCATAGTGCTGGTCTCGACTAATCTATCAAATAATCTTTCCCCCTCAGGGGTTTACTTTCTTTAAGTAAACACGGGTGTCACAATCCCGAGGTACCCCAGTGATCTTTCCTCTTCTTTCTTTTCTTCTCTCCTCTACTCTTCTGCTTTTCTTCCTTTTCTCCCTCATTGTGGTTGCCTCTTTCGAGGTTGAGGGCTCCCCTTGAGCAGCTGTCGCCGCTCTGTTGCTATTAGCTACTCTTGGGGACTAAATCACCCACGTGTTTGCCGTGCGTGGAGACCCGTGTCCCTGGAAAGGAGGGTCCTGGTAATTAAGGCCCCCAGAGACCAACACATTACTTTGGCCTCTGCTTCAGGTAAACGGGAGGTGTGCTGTGGTCCTCAGCACATCAATCGGCTTTATGAATCAAGCGATCGGTACATCTGCTGGATGACTTGTTAAGGGTGGAGGCCATCACAGGGATGTACTGTAAGCGTATAGGATCTGGCTAGCACTGGTGCAGCTGGTCTGCATCCCCTTGTTGGACTCGGTGATGGGTGGTGCGGTCAGGTCCCGAAATTTTAATACAAACTAAATGGAGAACAAAAATTTTTCTTTTCTCCCTCGGGAGCAATTGCTAGACACATCAAATGTGAAATTTTTTATTGTAACTAGAAAAGAGGGAAATTTTGAAAATGTTTCCCCTTTTCTGATACAAAAAGGAATATCGGGAACAGTAGGAGAAGTGAAAAATATTAAGAAACTGCGATCTGGTGAATTACTTGTGGAGGTTGCATCAGCGACACAATCCTCCATAATCTCCAAAATGAGACTGTTGGCAAATATCGAGGTGACCGTCTCGCCTCATCGAAATTTAAATTTTTCTCAGGGAGTGATGTCCGCAAGGGATTTATTGAATACGCCTACGGATGAGATCCTAGAACATCTAAAGGATCAGAAGGTCTGCGGCGTTAAGCGTATAACTGTCAGAAGAGATGGAAAGTACATTGAAACAAAACATCTCATTTTGACATATGCCACGCCAGACCTTCCAGAAAATATCAAAGTTGTATATATGCATTTACCCGTAAGGCCATATATTCCTAATCCCTTACGTTGTTTCCAGTGCCAACATTTTGGACATTCGAAAAACTCTTGTAGGTCAAAACCTACTTGCGCTCGTTGCGCAGTAGTTGGCCACGAGAGTGCTAATTGTACTGAAAAGGAGGCGTGTGTCAACTGTAAAGGTGACCACCCCTCCTACTCCCGAAATTGTCCAATATGGGTACTGGAAAAAGAGATCACCACTTTGAAAATTACTAATAAAATTTCTTATCCTGAGGCCCGAGGTATTGTCACATCTCGAACGCCAAAGTCTGGAGTAAGCTATGCAACCGTAGCTAAAAAAGTCACCAGATCCAGTAGCACACAAACAGACTCAATTTCACTTCCCCTTGTTAAATTACCCCTTACTTCAACAGAAAGGCCAAAATCTAAAAAAGCTCCTACCTACAAATCAAAATCTGCAAAATCTTACAGATTAAAATCTTCAAAAGAGGGCTCTACAAGGCCCTCAATATCCACCCGCAAAGCCTTGTCCCTGGAAGCTGATGCGGTATCTCTACATCCCTCGGATGATATGTCGTTCGAGGAATGGTTAGATGACTCGCCTTCCAGCTCCAGGAGAGGAGCTTCGAAAACTAAACAATAACTTCCTTTGTTTCTTGGAACTGCCATGGTTTGCGCTCACATCTTGATGACATAAAGTCACTGAAACAATTATAAGTGCAGCTGATACAGCAATACCTAAAAGTTCTTCTAAACCAAAACGGCGTTGCAAACCATGGTGGAACAATGAATGCCAAGAAACTTATAAAAAACAAAGGAAGTTATGGGGGTTATTTCGGAGATACCCCACAACGGAGAATCTAATCGCTTTTAAGAGAGCAAAAGCATTAGCTCGCAGAGCTCGTCGTAGAAGTCAGAAGGAATCCTGGTCTCGCTACCTTTCTTCAATAACATCTTCCACATCCAGTAAGGAGTTATGGAGGAGAGTAAAAGCAGCCAATGGTGTTTATAGGGAATTTTCTATTCCTGTTTTAAAAACCGGAGCTGCTATACACTCTTCTCCCAAGGATATCGCTAACGTCCTTGGTGAAACTTTTGCCAGTGTCTCAAGCACCGACTCTTATACTCCTTCGTTCCTAAGGATTAAGAGTCGAGCTGAGAGAACACCAATTCGTTTCAACCATGGACATGCTTTGCCTTATAACAGCGAACCTCGGATGTTGGAACTGAAGAAAGCTCTAAAGCAGGCCCATAACACCAGTCCAGGACCTGATGGAATCAGCTACTACATGCTTCAACATTTAAGTCCAGATTCACTGTTGAACTTATTATATTTGTTCAATAGGATCTGGACTGAAAATAAATTTCCTTCAATGTGGAATGAAGCAATAGTGATTCCAATTCTGAAGCCTGGTAAGGATCCTTCGAATCCTTCACATTATCGACCTATAGCTCTGACGAGTTGTCTTTGTAAGACTCTCGAACGAATGGTCAACGCCCGTCTCATATATGTCTTAGAAGAAAATAAATGTACACATGTTAATCAGAGTGGTTTCCGTAAAGGAAGATCCATTCTTGATAACATATTTGGAAACCCAAATCCGCAACGCTTTTGTGCGGAGGAACCATCTGGTTTCCATCTTCTTCGACATGGAGAAGGCATACGACCGTACATGGCGATATGGAATTCTCCGTACATTATATGATTTTGGCTTTAGGGGTAATCTCCCGATATTCCTACAAAACTTTCTGTGCTCCCGTAATTTTAAAGTACGTATTGGAACTTTTACATCCAATACTTTTATCCAATATGAGGGTGTCCCTCAAGGTTCCATTTTAAGTGTTTCACTTTTTTATTTATACATTAGTTGCATCCTCCATCACCTTTCACCTTCTGTTAATGGCACTATGTATGTGGATGACCTGCAAATATCTTGCCAAGGATCAAACATGCGATTAATTGAGAGACAACTACAAACATCTGTAAATAGAATAGCTGCATGGTGTGCTGAGAATGGCTTTACAATATCTCCTAGCAAGAGCTGCTGTGTCCATTTTTGCAAGAAGACTAGCCTTCACAATGATCCTATTATCCATCTAAACGATACTGCAATTCCCGTGGTCAACGAGATAAAATTTCTTGGTGTTTTATTTGACCGAAAGTTGACCTTTCTTCCGCATGTTTTACATTTGCGGAAAAAGTGCGAGCGATCGCTTAATATCCTCAAGGTGCTTTCAAATACATCTTGGGGTGCTGATGGCTTGTCACTCCTTCGGGTCTACCAAGCACTCATTTTGTCTCGTATTGACTACGGAAGTGTTGTATATGGATCTGCTAGGTCTTCAATTTTACGCAGATTGGAAACTGTGCATCACTCTGCTTTGAGAATCTGTTCAGGCGCATTCCGCACATCACCCGTCCAGAGTCTTTATGCAATATGCCAACAATTGCCTTTGGACCTGAGACGGATGCAGCTGTCTCTCAATTATTACGCAAAGGTCATGTCTGACCGTCAACATCCTTTACGTTCCTTGGCCATTTCTCCTGCATTAGAGAGACTGTATGATGCTCGACCCTACAGCATCCAACCCTTTCTCACTCGAACTAAAGAGCAACTCCATTTGACAGACTTACATGATGTCCGTTTTATTAAAACGGACTTACAATCCCATCCACCCTTGTATGATCCACAGATAACTATTATTAATCCATTTGCTCAATTTACAAAATCGGACACAACTTCAACAGTTTTTCAACAGCTTTATCTATCTCATCGCTGTCAGTATTCATCATACACGCCTGTATTCACGGATGGTTCAAAAACTGCAGGACATGTTGGCTGTGGCATATTTTATGCTGATACCAGTTATGGTTACAGCCTCCATTCGTCCTGCTCCGTCCCCTCAGGGGGTTTACTTTCTTTAAGTAAACACGGGTGTCACAATCCCGAGGTACCCCAGTGATCTTTCCTCTTCTTTCTTTTCTTCTCTCCTCTATTCTTCTGCTTTTCCTTCTTTTTCCCCCTCAATGTGGTTGCCTCCTACGAGGTTGAGGGCTCCCCTTGAGTAGCTGTCGCCACTCTGTTGCTATTAGCTACTCTTGGCGACTAAATCACCCACGTGTTTGCCGTGCGTGGAGACCCGTGTCCCTGGAAAGGAGGGTCCTGGTAATTGAGGCCCCCAGAGACCAACACATTACTTTGGCCTCTGCTTCAGGTAAACGGGAGGTGTGTTGTGGTCCTCAGCACATCAATCGGCTTTATGGATCAAGCGATCGGTACATCTGCTGGATGACTCGTTAAGGGTGGAGGCCATCACAGGGATGTACTGTGAGCGTATAGGATCTGGCTAGCACTGGTGCAGCTGGTCTGCATCCCCATGTTGGACTCGGTGGTGGGTGGTGCGGTTAGGTCCTGAAATTTTAAAAATACACATGGAGAATAAAAATATCTCATTTCTACCGCGGGAGCAACAATTTAAAAATTTAAATCCAAAATATTTTATAATTAAACGAAAGGAAGGAAACTTCACAACTGTGTCTCCTTTCTTAATCCAAAAAGGGATATCGAGCAGTGTTGGGGAGGTGAAGAAAATCCAGAAAATGCGTTCAGGGGACTTACTGGTTGAAGTTGCATCGGAGACTCAAGCAGCCATAATTGCAAATATGCAATTGTTGGCTAATTTGGAAGTAACTGTCCTGCCTCATGGTTATTTGAACTTTTCTTGTGGTGTTGTGTCTGCCAGTGATTTGTTGAATACGCCAACGGATGAGATTCTCGAAAATCTTCAGGATCAGAAGGTCTGTAGCGTAAAACGTATAACAGTCAGAAGGGATGATAAGTATTTTGATACGAAACATCTCATTCTGACTTTTACGTCGCCAGATCTTCCGCAGTCTGTTAAAGCTGCGTATTTGAATTTACCCGTTCGGCCATATATTCCAAATCCACTGCGATGCTTCCAGTGCCAACGATATGGTCACTCGAAAACCGCCTGCAGCGGCAAACTAACTTGCGCACGATGTGCAGTAGTTGGCCACGATAGCACGAACTGTACGGCTAAGGAGGCATGCGTCAATTGCCATGGCGATCACCCCTCCTATTATCGAGGTTGTCATCAATGGGCACTGGAGAAAGAAATAACCACCATTAAGATTAATAACAAATGTTCATATCCTGAGGCTCGACGTATAGTTACTTCTCGTACTCCAAAGCCTGGAGTTACTTATGCAACTGCGACCAAAATAGTATGTAAGTCCACTGGTACACAAACTGATATGGTTTCACTTCCCCTTTCAAAATTACCCCATAAAACAACTCAAAAGCCAAAATTACCATCTTCAAAAATATTCGGGAAAGCTCCTTTGGCTAAATCAAAGTCTGTGAAGGCTTTGAAATTAAAATCAGCTAAGGAGGGTACATACAGATCCTCCATTACCACCCGCAAAGCCTTATTCCTGGAGGCTGATGCTGTGTCACTTCATCCCTCGGACGAAGACATATCGTTCGAGGAGTCAATGGAAGACACGCCTCCCAGCCCACAGAGAGGAGCTTTTCAACATAAATAATAGCTTCCTTTGTTTCTTGGAACTGCCATGGTTTGCGTTCCCATCTCGATGACATCAAATCTCTAGCTTCAGCTTATAACCCCGCTTGCTTGGCACTTCAGGAAACATTCCTGAAGTCTACCAATTCTATTGCCGTCCGTGGGTTTAATTGCTTTAGAAGAGATGGTGGTAATAATGGAACAGTGTCTGGTGGTGTTTGTATACTAACATCTAATACCTTCCCCAGCACTGTACAACCATTAAATACTACTCTACAGGCTGTAGCTGTGAGAATTCACACAACATGCTTGATTACAGTCTGTAGTTTATATTTGCCACCACATGATGTCATCCGCCAAGAAGAACTCGATACATTAGTTGATCAGCTGCCTACACCATTTCTGTTAGTAGGTGACTTTAACGGACATAATTCTTTGTGGGGTAGTAGTGATACGAATTCTCGCGGTCGTCAGATAGAGCAGTTTATTTCTGATAACTGTCTCTGTCTGATAAATACCGACGAGAAAACATATTTCCACACACCCACAAGAACTTTTCATTCTCTCGATCTCGCCATTTGTACTCCATCACTCCTGCCATTGTTAAATTTAACAGTGGGAAATGATCTGCATAACAGCGATCATTTCCCTCTTGTCATCTCCCAGACTGGTGGTCCCCTCAGGGGGTTTACTTTCTTTAAGTAAACACGGGTGTCACAATCCCGAGGTACCCCAGTGATCTGTCCTCTTCCTTCATTTCTTCTCTTTTCTACCCTACTGCTTTTTCTTCCTTTTCTCCCTCATTGTGGTTGCCTCTTACGAGGTTGAGGGCTCCCCTTGAGCAGCTGTCGCCGCTCTGTTGCTAATAGCTACTCTTGGGGACTAAATCACCCACGTGTTTGCCGTGCGTGGAGACCCGTGTCCCTGGAAAGGAGGGTCCTGGTAATTGAGGCCCCCAGAGACCAACACATTACTTTGGCCTCTGCTTCAGATAAACGGGAGGTGTGTTGTGGTCCTCAGCACATCAATCGGCTTTATGGATCAAGCGATCGGTACATCTGCTGGATGACTCGTTAAGGGTGGAGGCCATCACAGGGATGTACTGTGAGCGTATAGGACTTGGCTAGCACTGGTGCAGCTGGTCTGCATCCCCTTGTTGGACTCGGTGGTGGGTGGTGCGGTCAAGTCCCGAAATTTTATAATTTTAAATGGATTCTACAAACTTTTCTTATCTCCCACGGGAGCAACTTATAAATACAATATCGGCAAAATTTTATGTCATTAAAAGAAAAGAGAACACCTTTTCAAGTGTTTCTCCTTTTCTTATTTCAAAGGGTATATCGGCTGCAGTAGGAGAGGTTAAAAATATTCAGAAAATGCGCTCTGGTGATCTCCTGGTGGAGGTTGCATCAGACACTCAAGCAGCCACCATTTCTAATATGAAATATTTGGCTAATTTAGAAGTGACTGTTCTACCTCATGTTAATCTTAATTTCTCACGTGGCGTCATCTCAGCCAGGGATTTGTTGAACACGCCGACGGCGGAGATTTTGGAAAATATGCAAGAGCTAAAGGTCTGTGGAATTAAACGTATTCAAGTCAGAAGAGATGGTGTGTATATAGACACCAAACATCTCATTCTGACATTTGCGACTCCAGACCTTCCAAAATATGTCAAAGCAGCATATTTGAATCTACCCGTCAGGCCGTACATTCCAAACCCACTGAGATGTTTTCAGTGCCAGCGTTTCGGACACTCGAAGAGCGCTTGCAGGGGCAAACTCACCTGCGCTAGATGCGCGGTGGTTGGCCATGATAGTTTGAACTGCAATGCGAAGGAGAGGTGTGTCAACTGTCATGGTGATCACCCCTCCTACTCTCAAAGTTGTCCACACTGGATACTTGAAAAAGAAATAGCCACGATTAAGATTAACCAAAAGATCTCATATCCTGAGGCTAGAAGAATAGTCACTTCACGAACTCCACAAGCTGGAGTTAGTTATGCAACCGCCGCCAGGAAAGTATGTAAATCCAGTAGCACCCAAACAGATCTTGAAATAACCTGTCCATTATTGCCGCAGAACCCGTTTAATAAAACGAAAACCTCCACATTGAACACAATTAAAAGAAAAGCTCCAACAGCAAAATCGAAAGCAATGAAGGCTCACAAACTAAAATCATCTAAGGAGGGTCTTTGTAAGTCCTCCTTATCCACCCGTAAAGCCTTGTCCCTGGAAGCTGACGCGGTATCTCTTCATCCCTCGGACGATGATATATCGTTCGAGGAAATGTCAGATGATATGCCTTCCAGCTCCGGGAGAGGAGCTTTTCAAATTAAATAATAACTTCCTTTGTTTCATGGAACTGCCATGGTTTGCGTTCCCATCTTGATGACATCAATTCTTTAATGTCAGACCATAACCCCGCAGTCGTAGCTCTTCAGGAAACTTTCCTGAAGTCTACAAACAACATTACCCTGCGTGGGTTTAAATGCTTTAGGAAAGACTGTGGTGACGATGGTGCAGTGTCTGGAGGTGTTTGTATATTAACATCCAATAATTTTCCCAGCACTGTCCATCCAATAAATACAACTCTACAGGCTGTAGCTGTTAGAATTAACACAACTTGTTTGATTACAGTCTGTAGTTTGTATTTACCACCACATGATGTCATCCGCCAAGAAGAACTTGATAAACTAGTTGATCAGCTGCCTACACCGTTTCTGTTAGTAGGTGACTTTAACGGACATAATTCTCTGTGGGGAAGTGATAATACTAATTCTCGCGGTCGTCAGATAGAGCAATTTATTTCTGATAATTGCCTCTGTCTGATCAATACCGACGAGAAAACATATTTCCACACACCCACAAGAACATTTCATTCTCTCGATCTGGCCATTTGTTCTCCTTCACTTCCGCCATTGTTGAATTTAACAGTAGGAAATGATCTGCATAATAGCGATCATTTTCCTCTTGTCATCTCCCAGACTGGAGGTAGTAGTGTGCAGCAACGTGTACCTACTTTTGTGTACAGTCGGGCAGATTGGACAGTATTAACACAATTGGCAGTCGTTGATGATGAAATGGTAATGATCGATGATATTGATGAAGTCGTTCATAAAGTCACTGAAACAATTATAAGTGCAGCTGATACAGCAATACCCAAAAGTTCTTCTACTTTAAAATGGCGTTGCAAACCGTGGTGGAACGTTGAATGCAGAGAAACTTATAAGAAACAAAGGAAGTTATGGGGGTTATTTCGGAGGTACCCCACAACGGAGAATCTTATTGCCTTTATGAGAGCAAAGGCATTAGCTCGCAGAGCTCGTCGTCGAAGTCAGAGGGAATCTTGGTCTCGTTATCTTTCTTCAATAACATCTTCCACATCCAGTAAGCAGTTATGGAGAAGAGTGAAAGCAGCCAATGGTATTTATAGGGAATTCTCTATTCCTGTTTTAAAAACCAGAGCTGCTATACATTCTTCTCCTAAGGACATCGCTAATGTCCTTGGTGAAACCTTTTGTAGTGTCTCAAGTACTGACTCTTACAATCCTTCGTTTTTAAGGATTAAGAGTCATGCTGAAAAAACACCAATTCGTTTCAACCATGGGCAAGCTTTACCTTATAAGAGCGAATTTCGGATGTCGGAACTGGAGAAAGCATTGAAACAGACCAATAACACCAGTCCAGGTCCAGATGGAATCAGCTATTACATGCTTCAACATTTGGGTCCAGAATCCTTATCGAACTTACTGCAATTGTTCAATAGGATCTGGACTCAAAATGAATTTCCATCTTTATGGAGTAAATCTATAGTGATTCCCATTCTCAAGCCTGGTAAGGATCCTTCTGAACCTTCACATTATCGACCAATAGCTCTGACCAGCTGCTTATGTAAGACTCTCGAACGTATGGTCAACGCCCGACTCGTATATGTCTTAGAAACAAATAAATATATTCCTATGTATCAGAGCGGCTTCCGTAAAGGAAGATCCACTCTAGATAATATAACATATTTGGAGACCCAGATTCGCAACGCATTTGTGCGAAGAAACCATCTGGTCTCCATTTTCTTTGACATCGAGAAGGCATACGACCGTACATGGCGATATGGAATTCTCCGTACATTATATGATATTGGATTCAGGGGTAATTTGCCGATATTCCTTCAAAATTTTTTACGCTCCCGTGTTTTTAATGTTCGTATTGGTTCATATACATCCAATACTTTTATACAATCTGAGGGTGTTCCTCAGG
>JAPDSC010149476.1:0-14705 GCA_026290005.1 Latrodectus geometricus
GGGGGCCTCAATTACCAGGACCCTCCTTTCCAGGGACACGGGTCTCAACGCAGGCAACAAACACGTGGGTGATTTAGTCCCAAAGACAAGCTTATAGCAACAGAGTTACTCAAGGGGAGCCCTCAACCTCATGAGAGGCAACCACATTGAGAGAGAAAAGGAAGAAAAAGCAGAATGGAAGTGGAGAGTAGAAAAGAAAGGACAGATCACTAAGGTACCTCGGGATTGTGACACCCGTGTTTACTTAAGGAAAGTAACCCCCTCCCCTGAGGCGTATTTACACAATGAAATGCTTACAGATTTTTATTAATAAAATGGTTCCTTCTAAGTTTTTATTTCGCCAGTAGTAAATTTTATTCAACAATTATTTTTTTTTTTTAGTGTTAATTACTTAAAAATTATATTTTCAATTGTGATACAGCAAGTTAGTGAATTTATTCTTAAGAATGAAATTTAATGTATTTACTTAGAAATATTAATAATATCGAATATGAAAATGCTTTAAAATTAAAAGTAACAATATTATCAAAATATCACATGTTACTTTTTAATTTAATGACTTGGAAAAAGCTTTGAAATATAAGATGATATTGATTACAATATAACAAACAGTCTTGAATTAGAAGAAAACCTTTAATTAGAAACTATTACGAACATGTGATTGGGTTTTTTAACCTGTTTTCCAAAAATGATATTCACAAATTAATGTAAAACAAAATAAATGATTCTGAAATTAAAAAATTGTAAAAATAACATGAATTATTTAGAAAATTCTTATAGTAAACAAACTTGGGAATCAAGCTGATGTACATAAATTTAGATTGCTTTTATGTATCACTGCTAGTTTATTTAAGAAATTATAATAAGGAATATTTAGGTAATATTTACCAATGACTATGAAGGACAATTTTTAACCTAAAAATTAGCAAATTTTATAGTTAAGAGAAAGAAATTCAAGCTTATATTTTGTATTGTTTTATGTTCTAATAAACATTTATCTTAGATAACACACTCAAATTTTGTTATATTCAATTCTAAAATTTCATAAGTTTATCATTAAATTTGAAATAAATATTTAAATCCAGTATACTCCTACCATTCAAATGTAGGCAACATACGCTGATTTCTTTTTCAAATTAAAAAATGCATTGCTGATTATTAACACTTTCATTAAGCTTTTATTTCTTTGAAATAAATTAAATGTAAAATTTCTGGCTTTTCATCAAATATATTTTGCAAATTTTCTCAGCAATTATTAAAAAATAAAACATTAATTAGGCAGTTTATTTTAAATTAATAGAAGTAATAATTTAATTTTTTTCTATGATATTAATAAATAGAAAATTCAAAAAAAAATACACAGTAAAACGTGAATCATTTAGATGACTACAACGAAAGCGAATCAGCCAGTCATAGAATGCTGATTCATCACAACTGCACGCATGCCTTTTGTTGTGCCTCACTATTCACATAAAATTTTCCTGAATATGTATTGTATGCTAAGGCCTCACAACAGCTTTAAACTATTAGGCTCTCCACTATGTGGTGCTAAAATATTTCCACAAGGAATTATTACGACATGTGAACGATTGAGTTTTTAAGAGTAGGTAAAATTTTGCCATCATGAAACCACAATATATCCTTGTGTATTAGGTAAAATTTCTATATAGACGACCAGTTCTCAACTTTCTTCATTCCACGTGGATCAAACAGTGTTACTGGTATTCGCCAACGCTTTCTTCAGCTGATGAAATACTCAAATAGCAGCCATCTGGTAAGTTTAACTATTGAGTTTAAAAGGCAAAACTTAATTTTATCAGTTTTTACAGAAGAAAGGAGCTTTCGTCAGGCTAGAGAGTAAAAATAGTTTCACTAATAAAGCATTAGCTAATGAGTTTAACATTCGAATTTTATGACATTATGACCCATTCAGTAATCTGAGAATTTTAGCTTGATTCTTAAACATTCTATTGAGAAATTAAATTTTGAAAACCAGTACTTTAAATAGTGTCTAAGCATTTTATAAATTAAATACAACGTTTCAATTCAAATAATAAATATTTTCTTATAATATATTAAATAATAAAAAGAAGAGCTATCAAGCTTTGATCAGTTGTAAAAGTTATTTGCAATAATTACATCTTTAAGGAAACTTGAAATTGCTATTGGCAAATAATTATTTCTAAAAAAAAGAAAAAACAAAATGATTCAAATTTTACACAGATATAATTATTTCAGCATTTGTAACCTTTATTTTTTCATCATAATAGTAATATCAAAGAAAAATTCACAAAAATCTATTTAAAAAAAAAGAAAATACACCAGTCATTTTTTGTGTTGTAAGTACAATGATAAATTAATCTTATAATTTACTGCCATGAAAATCAATAGCAAATATCTAAATTTTCTTTTAAATGAACTACTTTTTAATTAAGAATTTATTTAATACAAAAATAGAATTTTCATAGTCAGGTTCACTATGTAATGGAATGCTTTATTCAGGGTAGGATTTAATAAATTGATGCCAATGTTGTATTATGCATCAAATTCTTTCATACAATTTATTTTAGCTGCATGAAGAATACAAAGTTTTCACAATAAATGCTCAAAATGATGGCTAAGAAATCTATTCATTACTTAATTTACCAATGTGTTCACCAAGATGATATAAATAATATTTAGGCAAAGAAACTTGAAACATTATACAACAGAAAATAGCGCACTGTATAATTTAAGAATTAAATGTTTGCTAGGAATGTGGCATTATAGACTGAAAAATTCATCAATTTCTTTAACATAATATACAAACTATGAACACAGGCTATAGCTTTGATTATTCTATTTGTTCAAAGAAATAAAATTACGAGTCACTTTAATAATAAGAAATATACTGCTTATTTAATAAACTACTTAACTGTTATTTAATTAATTAACAATCTTTTTTGAAATCAATAAACAAATTTAAGGGCTTAACTTATATTATTTTTACTTAACAAGAAATTAAAAGATTTTCAGTTTACCAACATAGGGGGAATACATTCAATATTTAAAGCTATTATAGAAGATTGATTGCAAATAATAAATAATCCATATCTATGCCAATGTCTAAATATGATAATGCTATATAGTTTTTACATAAAAATAAAGTAGAGGCAGATGAAATATTGATATCGATAACAAAAAATTTAATAAGTTTTCCTGGCTATAAATTATCTCAACTTAATTACCCTTAATGAAAAACTTAAAACTGATATATATACATACATATAGGGTTATTCAAGTATTATGCAAGCATTTTTAGGGGAGGGCCAGATTTAAATCATTATTAGCTAACAAAGGAGAGGGATGCAGTTCTATCGAGTTATGTAAGATCCAAGGAATAAATAAAGGAATCCAACAGATACATATACTAAACGATATGCAATTCCTAAAAATGTCTTTGTTGATTTACCGTTTTTTTTTTTTTTTTTTTTTTTTTTTCCTACAAGCGGAAAAGTGGCTTAAATAACACACATGTAAATCCAAAAATAGGAATTAAAAAAAAAAATGTAAGGTTTTTCCTCTTAACTATTCTTTCAACTCTCCTTTTAAAGGGTGTTCATTCTTTTGCGATCAGAATAAGGTTTGGTAGATTTGTAATCTTAAGTTTTCATAATCACGGTAAAATGAATTGACTTTCTTATTAGTCAATACTTTCTTTATATCCTCACACTACAACACTTTTCAAATATCGTGGCAACAATAACCTTTGCATCAATTAACTCACTTCATCAACAATAGCTTAAATTATTTGAAGAATAATATTAAATATTTCAAAATCCTTTCTATCGTTTATACATCACGACATCGCCATATTTTTAGAAAATTCTATATTTCCAAATACAGAAACGGTAATTCTTATTTGTTCGTTTTCTCTCATTTTCAGTTTGAGTCTCAGATTTTTATTACTTTTTGATAATTGTAAAATTCCATGTTGAGAAACTATTCACACACACATATATCTCATTTATTTTACTATCAATAATTTTCATTAAGAATCTTCACAGTAATGTAAAGTGAGATATAACTTTAAAAGCAAAATTTATTTTTAAAATCATAAAATATCAAGAACCCATAAATCTACTAAATATAAATAGGAACAAATAAATGAACTAGGAAAATTATTTGCACTTACATTCAAAACTAATAAAATACTGAACAATTTGAAGCAAATGTAAAAAGAATTGGAATTTAGTTTTATACTTTCTTCTAAAATATATACATATTTACATGCAAAATTGATATTCAAAAATAATTCATTGGTAATGAAAACTTTAAACATTTTGTATTAAAATTTTATTTTAACCACTGTGTATTTTCGAATCTAATATCAAATGGATGTCAGTTTGAAATTTTACAAAGGATGGATGGAGAGAAAATAAAAATTAAAAAAGGCATGACAAGAACAGCCTCAGTATTCAATTTTACTTTGTCACAATGAATTTTTTTTAATTATAACTCTTTAAATTTTAGTCTTTCGGCTCTCAAAAAATTCATATTTTGTTTTATTTAATATTCATTTTCAACGATCATCTTTCACTTATGAGGGTTAATTAGACAAGAATTTAGTTTAAAGTGGATTTCAAATTCCTACAGCTAAAGCACATCTAACTGTAGCTTAGTAAAGCAGCGACCTTTAGAGAAAAGGATACAAGGTTCAATCTCAGTTCTGTTGAAAAATGGATGTGATTCAGCCTTCTGCATGTAAGTCTGTGAGGATGGGTGATATATAGAGAGCTTCCTGGGTTTTCTCCTTGCCCCATTCATGAATACAGTCATATATCAATGAAAGCAATTATGTGGTGGGCAATTTGAAAAGTAACTATGCAGTGGACAACTAAAATACCTTAAAACTATTAGAAATTAAGCTGTGCATAACGAAATGTCAAAACATCCACAGCCAAAGGTTACAGTCAAACCTATGAACTCATGCAAGAGACCAGAGGTATTGAACTCCAAGCCAAGTATGGCAGCTGAAAGGTTAATTTCAGAATGTAGGCTTACCATTATAGCCTATAGGTTTGATCCTAGTAGAGCCAAACCATACCCCTCTCGCGATAATTTTGCTAGCCTTGGTAATTCTATTTTGATACATTAGATATGATAAACCTAACTATTTCTGAAATTCTTATTTCACTATTTTGTTCATCCTTGGAACTTTTTTTCAGTTTATCACCAAGGATGTGGACTCTCCTAGGATTTTACTCACATAAACAAACTAATTTTGTAGTTGAATGTATTTTTCTGTTCTTTCTCCAATTATCTTTTGCTAAAATTATTAGGTGCCTCTTATTCTAATTCTTCAGGATAAATATGGTTTGAGCATGATATACACTTCTATTAAGAATTATTTTGATAGCACAATTTTTAAAATGCTGATTATTCTTAATTGAACAATATTAATAAATTATGAAGTCCATTTTTCTCAAATTAATAATGCCTCAAAGAGAAGCTGTATAAAAATTTAAATATATACAGCTTCTTAAAAAAATGTTTTTGTTAATAAGATGTGTTGTGGTTTTATATAAATAAAAGCTCGTTTAACTTATATTCTTAAATGAAAAAAATTATAAAGCTTTATAAATTTCTTTCTATATTGTATTAGGGCAATCAATAAAATGTGAGATGAAATTTTGTCACTATCACATTCACACTTAAGCATTTACTTACTTTTCCTTACACAGGAATAAGGGTGAAAAATTGAGAAACATGTGCTTACTTAATACTTGAAAGGCCCTCATTATGAGAACATCACAGACAAAAAAATTTTAATCTGACAAGTTTTCACACAAACAAAAAAGTATTTCTACACAATATTTAAGGAAAACAAAATTCACATCAAAAAGATCACAAACACACAATTTTATGACACAGTTTACCCATTCTTCCAATAAAAAAATCAATTTGTGTGTACATAAAGTCTGTATAAAAACACAATATTGTCTTAATAATATTAACATTCTAGCCTACATAATTAAATACAATAAAAGTGCATACAATTACACAATGTCCAATAAATATAATCTTTTAACAAACCAAATAATATATCAAAGAAGCTATATATTCCATTTTCAAATGACTAGTCTTCAAAAGACCAAATACATTGAGAGAGAAAAAAAAACACAATTTTTATAATATTAACATCCACGGAAAAACATAACATATAAACATTAAACTAAAGATTTTTCAATTGAAACTTATGTTATAAAGCATTTCATTTCTGTTGTTTTTGAATATATAACTATTGAAATAAAAACATTTTTTTTTATTTTTTCAAAATGTATCTTTTTTAATGGAATTCATTGTTTCAAATATTCCTCTGAAATAAAATTTACAAGGAAACTATGCATATCGATTATGTATTTTTCATAAAAAAAATTAAACTTATACTGTTGTATTGCTATCAAAAAACTCTGATATGCACATATAGAGAGAAAATCTTAATTTGGAATATCCAGGGTTATTAAAAAATAGCCTGCTCACTTTGGAGGACTCTAGAATATGCTCTATTAGTCTATGAGATTAAATCTGAACAACATATAATTAAAATGATGAGCTTTACATTCCTTATATAAATTTAGAATCAAAATTCACTAATAGATGGTGCTGTAAAACAAATGGTATTTATTTGAATATATGAAAATTGTGAAATACATTTGCATTACTGGGCAATGCCTTTTGAAAATATTCGGAGGATAAAAAGAAAATTTCTGCACATCATACCTACACTCCAAGGGTAAAAAAGGGGACCAGAAAAAAAAAAAACAGCTACTGATACCAAAAAACCTGCAAAACTTCATTGTAGGAGTAAACTAATTCCACTGTAAAGCAGAAATGAAGACTCCTACTGTCTCTATATGCCTATGTCAGAAATATAGCAACCTCTATAAAATTGAAGTTAGTAGTCTTTTATCATATGTTAGTGTGCATCTGGCATTTGTTTCCCATGTATTGAACATATTGTTTTTCATTGTATAATGAATCCAATGGCAGATTTTGCATATTTATTTACACAAATTGAAGATTGCTGACCTATTAAAGGACAAAGAAAATGAAGTTATAAAATTAATACTGCCATTGCTTGTTCAAATGGTGGTTGATATCACTTGGTATTTTGATTTAATTGACAACAAAACTGTAAAATCATGAACATAGAAATCTCTTATGTATCTAGAAACAAGCCATGCATCCTGAATTAAAGTGCAGAGTGGTTTTATAGCTAACTTCATTAATAGACTGTGTTTTTTAAAGAAATAATTGCAAGTGGAATGCATGCTTTTGTCACAGGTTAACATATCATGATATGCTAAGGAATTTTGTAATTCTACAACTTCATGTGATGGACATATTCAGAATATCATTTTTATGTGGAATGGGGCACTCCCTGACATTAGTTGTGAAAAGCAATTGCAAACATGTACAGCATTTTTCAGTTGCACAAATGGTGAATCATCATTTTCTGACAATATAGACTCATATTTGTTTGTCAGATATTGACCCCTAGCAAATTTCGGCAAAGGATATTTTTAAGAACAATATCTACAATAAAGGCTAGCATCAGTGTCAAGCTTGAAGGGAAATATTCAGCCCTATATTCCAGATTCTGGTAAATTCACTCCAATCATTGGTGGAAAATATAGTTCTGTTTTGGGATTAAAGCATGCTACTAAAAATAAAGGAGAACATATTGAGCAGTTTCAATGAAACTCTTTTTTAACACTATTTAACACTGATAGAATATATTAAATGCCTTCACAACTATTACAGGGTCATCCATCGGTCATTCTTTTAATATTATTTTATATAATAGATGTCAATTTCTTCATTTGAGTCTCCTGTAGTTCAAATTTTATCTCATTTAAACCACAAAAACACATTCTAGAGCTCTCTGAAATGAGCAAATTATTTCTTTCTAACTCAGTATATTTGCTACAGCTAAAATGCAGAAATCAGTTATCCTGCAGATTACCTAGGTAATGTGCAGATAAAATATGATTAGTTACATAGATTATTTTATTATTATACAGAGAGATTATCTTTAAATTACCTTAATAATCTGCACATGACCCACAAGGTATGAAATTAAAACAAGAACTTTCCAGGGAAAAAGAAATGTTTCTAAATAATTACATTAATATATTATGCAAAAATTATTTCTTGATATCTAAAGATAAACCAATAAATTATTTGCTGAAATCAAAGATCAATCAATTTAAATTATACAACTTAGGAAGCTTAGATAATATTTATTTTTCAACAACATTTTGATTCTGCATTTTAATAGAGCAAATCAACAGGTTAACTAGGTAATGTGCACATAAAACATTTTCAAGCTTTAGCATTAATATACATATTTTTAAAAATATATATATAAAGAATTAGCATTTTCTATTCAATCATCAGGGTTCGTACCAATTCTTCAAGAACAAATTTAAGGAATTTTCTGGAATTATACAGAATTTTTCTAGGTGTAAAAATTTGTGCACCAAACACATTTTTCATTGATGAAAGAAAGAAATATTTGATGCATCAAAAAATATGTACACACTTTGAACTATTATAGCAAATTTATGTTTTGTTCTACAAGGTTCAATTGCCAGAAATCAAAGCCTTAAAACATAAATGAACCATTTCAGGTAAGTGCATCGCTAAGTAATTGTAAAGCTAAACAAGGTGACCTTCAGCATCAATACATTTCTGAGTAAAATAGATACATTTTGAATTTAGATTCTAGTGTGTGCAAAAATTCTATTGGACATGTCAGTATGATGTACAGAACCATTGGGGAACCATATACCACTGATTCTGAACATCGTAATAACAGGTCCAATAGGATTTTTGCACACACCATTTGAATCTCATTACAAAGTGTGTCTATTTTATTGAGTATGTTGTTTACGTTTGTATGTACATCTCATCTTTTACTGTGTTCTCTTAAGAAATACAGTAGTTTAAGGTCTGGAGAGCATGGAAGAAACTCCATTGGTTCCAAAGAACACTGGTCTATCAAATTTCGATCCAGGTATGCTTATATGCCAGGATAATAATGCATTGATTCACATCTTGTTGGAAATAAAACTTTTCATTACCATATAATATACAAACGTCAGTAAATAAAGATCAGCAAGTATTGTTAAGTACTTTTCGCCAGCTATTTTATCTTCAAAGCAGAAAAGCCAAAAAGTCTCCTTGCATACTCCACTATTTTATTATACATATTGCATTACTTTCACTAATAAATTAAACCTTGTAGCACAAGAAATATGATTTTTATGATTGTTCAAAGTGTATATACATTTTTCGATGCCTCCTGTATTTGTAAAAACAAACATGTGAATATTACTGATATAAATTCATCTTTCAATTATTTTTCAAAGGCATTAAATGTGTACTCAGTAACAGTAAAAAAATCCCTTTAACAACTTAATTAAATATTATCTATGATAAATAATCTTCATTTTTTATTTTAAACAATCTTCATATTTTAAAGATGCACAGTAGACGGTCGTTTTTACGAGGTCAAATGAACTGGCAAAACAGTTCTTGCAATAGAAAAATAATGTATTAAATTGAGATCTAATCTTTTTTCTAAACTACATTCACTTTAAAAAAAAATACTATTAGAAAGAATTACTTAGAAGGCACTATAAGAAACACATAGAAAATGGATTCAAATTTAAAAACACTTAATTAATTTTATTCTACGCATAATTCCAATTTAACCACACATCTTTTTATAAGGCTTAAGCAGTATCTGGCTTTAAATATTTGGAGAAAATTGTCTGATGCTTCGAAAACTTTTGTGTTAAACTCCAAATAGCAAAGTTAAATATCTCTTTAATGACATTACCATCAACAGGAATGTTCATTCCTCTAATTTTGCTCAGCCAAGCATGCAAAATTTTTTTTTAAACTTAGGATGCTTGACTTTGCAATATTTTCAAGAAAGAGCACTTTTGCTGGTACTGTTTCGTTTTTCAAGGACTTTTTTTAGAATTGTTGAGAAACAGTTTTTAGGAATCCAATTTTTTTTTTTTTTTTTTGGCAATATTTGACTTCTTTAATATTTTTTTATCAACTTTCATTTTTACTTCAACTGATGAACATGTTTGTTCATTCAACTGTGACAAATCTCCAGTGGAAAGGCTCAATCTCCCTTCAACAAATGAAATTTCATTAATTGAGTTGCTCAAATGAGAATGAAACCAATTAAAACAGCAAGCTCAAACTTTTTAAGTTTCCTTCCTTTCTAAGTTCTTATGTATGAGGAGCGCAGGAGTCGAATTTGGTATCATAGTTCTTTCTCATAAAATATCTGATACATATGTGTCTGCAACTATCATACTCACAATGTCTGAAATGACAGCATATGTTGCTTTGTTGTTCAAGAATGAATCAAGTTCCCAAGCATTATATAAAAAAGAAATCAAATAAGAAATATCATGATTATTTGTCGGAAACCAAAATTCGTAAAAGAGATATTTTTCAAAATTTTAGTTCATAAATGGGAACTAAAATTATCATTGAATCTATGGTATCAAGGTAACGACAAGACACTCATTCATAAAAATGTCAGTGCTCATAATAAAATAGAGGTTTGTAAAAACAAGCATCTCCTGTATTAAATTTTTTTTTTAAATAAGAATAATACTTACAAAAAACTGATGACAGAATAACGGCTAATATAAAATTTTTTCTTTTCTTTTTGGTATTCATTTAATGTTTTGCATTTTGTTATTTAATGGAGAAATTAGTATTTTTATTAAATGTAGAAAATGGATATTTTATAAAAATATTAAAATTCTAATTAATTTCGATTTTATGAATTTTTTAAAACATATATTTAAATCAAGAGTGACTTGAGAAGTTAGGAGATATTTATAGAAATAGGAGTCTCTAGCATATGCCATTAATAATTATATTTAAAGATTGGTTACAGAATCTTACACAATAGTAAGCTTAAGAAATCAAAACACTTTGTAGCAAGATTGGCATTAATATTTAAAATGTGACTAAAAAGCTTAATAATTATATTTATGCAGAGTGCTATCTTCTGTGCACAAGCAAACCACATGAAACTTTTAAATTAATTAAATTGTCTATTTTCAAGACTTATTTTCCCAAAGTAATGAAAAGTGAAACAGAAAGGTAGGACTGGCATCATCTAATTTTTACAACGAAACAAATTCAATCACTCCCATAAAATTTAAATAACTTCTCTTCTTTATTCAGTTTTTTTTTTCTCACAAAAAATTATAATTATTTTCTACTGTTTATTTTGAAAAACTCTTAAAACATTTCAATATATTGGCAGATATTATTAATAGTAGATACCATTTCTTTGAAGCTCCATAACAACACAAATTATACCTTGCAATTAATCATTAAGTCTCTTAAATATTCTTTTTTTATTTAAAATACTTCCAATTTTCTAATCAGAACATTGATATCTGTTATTGTTACTGATGACACTTGGCAACGCCAAGTCTGCCAGTCAAGAAACTAAGCGAATGAAGTCAGAGAGAGAGCGTCTTCCGTTTTAAATAGAACACCCTCATACGAAGGTGTAAGTATGACTTTTGGTTCATAGATAGCAGTACCATCTGAATCTTCCAATTTATATATATTGAAACCAGTGACTATAGCCTGGCTCCAACCACTCCCAGAGGTATTAATTTGTAATGGGAACATGGAGGACATTGCGACCTGACAGATTTTCATGCCCCAGTCGCTATTAGTGAACACAAAGGATCTTCGGCTAAGCCGGGATTCGAACTCACCACCTTTTGGTAACAAGAGTGACACTGTAACAAACCAGGGCACTGCGGCCACTTTGATATCTTCCATTAGTATATGAAGAAAGCTTTTTAGTTGTTAATATAATACTTATGCCAAACACCAGCATCAGATCTAAGTACAGCTTTGTAAATTACTATATTGGTGACACCTCTTATATTTTGGATGAGACATTATGACATGCTTAGCCAAGATTAAATGGTTTTATATATTTTCTACAGTTAAATTACAATTCACAGAAAAATCCATATTTAATAGATCCGAGTGTGTCAGATTAATGAAAAAAAATTACTATCCACAAATGACATTTTTTACAAAATTGATTGCATATTAAAAATTATTTGCTCCATTATTAAAGGGATTGAAATGGTTTTCAATGCAATTTTGAAATTTATAGATGATTCTAACCATTTAACTGTTCTGATGTAAAACAAGATCACATTTGAGTTCGCTGATTTTAAATGCATCAGACAATGCCACAATAGAAACTTGAGTATTTAACATAAATTACTTGATTTACTATTTATCACAGTTTAAGGATACATGTCATTTACATTATATTTCATGTCATTTACTGTTGCAATGGACACTATTAATATTTTTGATGTTAAAAACAATTTAAATAAATTTTTTCCTCTGATTCTCAATCTATAACTTCCTGATAGTATGTTATTATAATCACACTTTTATCAAGTGGTAACATCAAGAGTTAATATTTTAATTTTTTTAAGTCCATTTAATTGAAAATTAAAAAATAAATACAGTGAAAATTTCAGCATATTAATAAACAAAAAAAAAATTAAAAATTTTTATTTTATAAAGGACAACTAAATTCCAAGAGTTTCTAAGATCTTAAGAAAAAAGAATTAATTTTCAAGAGTTGTACGAACCCTAGATCATATAGTCATGCTTATGAATAATATTTTTAAAATAATAAAACTCTTTTGATTCAATATAATGCAAATAAATTATAAAAAATAATGTATTAACATCAAATTCTTTCATAGTAATAGATAGTTTAACATAGAACACACACAAAAACAAATCATTCTTAATATTTAGGACAAATAATAAATTGAAAAAGTATGCTAGTAAACAATCTGATTACTAAACATTTGAGAAATGAAGTAAAATTTCAAATTAAGAAATAAAATTTCCTTAACACAGACAACCTTCTGCAAATTGGAATATAATTTAAAGTTACAAGAACTCTATTAAAAAATTTTAAAAGATGTCGCAAAAGTCCTTACATAACACTTTCCCTATACATAAAGTAAAAAAAAAAAAGAAAAAACTCAGATAAGATGATTAAAAAAATCTGCCAGATAAGAATTTTAAAAACTTAATGAATTACAATTAACATAAACTTAGTGCTTCCAATAAAAATATACAAAGGGAAAAAAATTTCAAACAAATATAAGCAATTCTACTATGACAGGAGGTAAGTGAAATTTACGGACAGAGAAGCGACATTTAGTGATTATTTTTCCCCCAAGCAGAAGTGATGCAGGTATTGGAATTTGATTAGCTAGCCTGAGGGATGCAAATCGATTCTTTATGAAAAAAATAATAGCAAGACAGATATTAGACACCTCAACAAAATTTAAACAGAAACAATTATGAATGTAAAATAATTTCCACTTAATATTTTACACATGCCAGGTGTTGAAGTGCCGCCTAGTCATGATTTGACTCCATTTAAGCAATTTGCCAATATCAGCCTAACTTTAGAAATTAGTTGTTTTTGGTGAATTAATTTGTCAAGGGGGAAAAGGTCACCAAATTTTACTACATTTGGCTACATTTTGCCTTTAGTGACCATATTGTTCTCTTTATCAAGACAGAAAAAAGAAAGCACCAGTTTACAAATGAGATTGAACCAACTACAAGGAACTATAAAGAATTATTCAAATACATTAACTAATTAATTTTGGAAAAAATAGTGTAAGTTCTAAGAAAAGTATAAAAAAAATAATGTCAGATTTTAGTATTATAGAGTTGAAAGGTAAAGAGCTAAATTAACATTTAGAAATAATTTCATCTTTTAAATATATTAAAAATCTTGCACACAAACAAAACTTTACCTCAACTACATAAAAATGCATACAATATAAAGCACCATTATGTAGTTCCTTCATCTCCAATTAGAAAAGATCCACAAAAAATTTAAGCTTTCAAACTTAATTCATAATAGAAAATAAAGTAATTTTTAGAAAATTAAATAAATATTTTTTGCAAACATTTTATATAATTTACCTATTGTTCTCAGTTTTATCCATTAAATAGTGAAATATCTATTTATATACACATATGTAAAGACTATGGAAGGATATGCTAAAAAAATAAAAAAGTTTTGATTAACATTTAGTTTATAACATAAAGAAATACTTCAAATACATTGTTTTACAGAAATAAATAAGATAATTTGTAAGAAATAAACAGAAATGAACACTGCATTTTAATTGTTAGTAAAATCAAAATTTTGAGGTTATAATCAACTTTTACAAATTAAATACAACAACTTTAAATATTTAAAGAAGGAAAAGTTGTAATCCAAAACAAAATTTAAAAGAAATAAGATAAAATCCAAAAAAATTTTAATTTCAATCACAAAAATACTGCATTAAAACTGTCTAATGAACAGTAATTCTATTTCATCCTACTACTTATATATACATTTTTTAATCAAAACTACTAGTTAGTTACCTGTAATTAGTTTTAAAATATATAATAATTTAAAAATAATATCATGAACACTTAAAGGCAGCATATTATTGCAAAGTTTTTTAACCAATAACCTTAAAAAAGTACTTATAAGTACACAATTACACAGAATTGATGATTAAAATCATTTAATCATCAATTCTAAT
>JAPDSC010149477.1:10927-52455 GCA_026290005.1 Latrodectus geometricus
TATATATATATATATATATATATATATATATATATTGAATTACTATGTCAATGTTAAAAAAATTCTTTCATTCTTAAATATTTCTTAATGTTAAATAATTTTTCAAATGGTAAATATGTGTAATAATTAGGCAAAAGGTAAATTCGAAGCTACAATAACACAATACGATTTTCACACAAAAAACATGAGTTTATAATTTTATGCACACAAAAAGACTGTAAGCATTTATAACTCACTGAAAATCAATGATGAAAAACTTCCAAAATTTTATGAAAAATAAATAAAAAATTCTTTGTGAAGACAATATATTCGATAAATTTCAAACAAACATGAACTCATTGAAAAGTTCACATCTCAATTTTGTTGTATCATCGAAAAATTGAAACTAGACTAAATGAACGCAGCAACTATTTACATTAAGTAGTTTTAAAAATTCATTAAGAAGAAATTGTTTTATGCGCCTTGGTGGCGTGCATTTCCATGCCATTGCACCGTCTTCTTCCCTTTCCGAGTAAGAGTTGCTCGACCGTACAAATAACAGGAAACGAAAAATATTCGAAAACAAATTAAAGATATCTGTTTAATGACATTAATATATATGTTTATGTATATTGATTCTCGTGAAAAAAATGAAATCATCTTTGAATAGTGAGTGGTTTCAGGCTTCATTTTAGAAGTAATCGATGATTTTGATGAAATTCATCAGAATTGTTTATAGTAATTTGACATGATCAATCTAAAGACCTTCGTGCTGAGAGGACCTATGCAGCATGACATTTCTGTAGCGAGTAGGTATCTCTATGTCATAGAATGTGATGTGGAGAAATAGGTGCTAGCTCGGGTGTCGATCTCGTCAGTTGACTCGGGCCCAAACTGGCTAAGTAGTGTGTGTTTTTTTAGCTAATAGGCATAAATATTTCGTGGGAAGTATATCGGAACAACCTAATAAAACTAACATTAATTTACACATGATTTAATGAAATTAATCATTTGTATTATAGTATCAAAATGTTAATATAATAATATATATATAAGCACTTCAAAGACATAATATAGTGAAAAATGTTTGAATTATATGTGATTGCATTTGCAAAATGTTTGGATACATGCTCATTAGCACATTTACATCACCAAAGCTGTCAAATATGCTAAATTAAATACTTTATCTGGTAACCATATTTAAGAACATTATTCTCCGCAATTACTGAAAATGAATTTCATTATTCATTTTCAGTTAAATTGAAAATGATTGTTAATAATTTTACATGATATTTTAATAAGCAGTATATTAAATACTTCAACACTACTTATTGGATAATTACGCAAGTTTCAAGGCTTTCAATCGCTTTTTCTGCATTCTGAGAGTATTGCCTTTGAATATGAATATCACATGCGAAATTCTATTCCACGAAATGAAGCCAGAAAAAATCACAATTTTCGACACATGTGTAAGATGTAAGAAAAAACAAAATGTCCGTATCTTGTCTAAAATTACGGTTTACATAAACTTCGAGTTTTTTCACGCTGAAGAAGACAATCTTACCTTTCGTTATGGTGATTGACGATGACAGAAGGTTGTGGCTACTCAAACAACAGGGAATGTTTATGAAATATTTGAACACACAGCGCATATTGCTTTTCTATTTTATACACATGTCTTGTCGTAGTTCACAAATACAAATGGTCCTTTTTGCAAATGTAGACAGATCTGATTTTTAAGAAACATGAGGCAAAAATAACCTGATGAGGAAGAGCATCCCTCAGAGGTGCGAAGAAAGAAACACGTTCGATACTCGACTAAACAAATGACAGAATTCTGTTGTTGATGCATTTTTTAAAGTAATGAATAAACGAAATAGATTTCACTTTCATTGCTTTTCATTTTATATTCTTCACTTTTATGTTTCATTTATTTTCGGTCACATTGCAGTCTTTAATATTAAAATTATATCATGGAATTTCGTAGAAAGTGGCGCCAGCTCAGGTATCGGCCTCGTCACACGAGTGTAGTTTAAAAATATTAGGAGGTTGTAGATACTGCGACTTAGCATAGCATAAAAGCGCACAGAGAAAATAAAACAATTATGCAAATGAATAATATCGTTGACAGTGCGCTGCTGACTGGAGAAGAAATTCGTTTCTTTCGTGCTTATACAGTAGAGGGTTCAAGGTGAGATCCAGTTCAAGTCCGTCATTCTGAAAAAACTAACGCGTCTTAAAAGAAAAGTCCGGTAGAATCCAGTGTTATCCCAACTCAGATGTCAACCTCTTCACCTGACCGTACTTCAAAGTAACTAAGAACTAATCTGTATTAAGCGATTCGATCTGAAAATAGGCATCCAAAACTTTATCGCAGTAATCTAACCAATTCTAACTTAACAATTGAATTATATTGTACACAACGTTTCTGCAAGGGGCAGTATTGCTTTCTTTTAAAAATAAAAATACTTTAGTAGCATACTAAACTATAACTAATTTGCATTTCAAATTATTTGGATTATAATTCTGTTTACCACTTATTTTTCTATATATTTTATTTTTTAAAAAATTTAAATGCTTTATCTTCTTGTAAATATTTTAAATCTTTCATTTTTAAAGTACCTTAATTTTGAGTTTTTCTCTAGAAAATTAATTAACATTGAAACTTTAAAATCACATTCACAGTAGATTAGAATTGCATAAAGAAATTATAATGTGTTGAATATATTTTGATTAATTCATCAAAAATAAACAATATTTTAATAAACTTCAAAAATAAATAAATAGACAAATGAATAGCAGCTTTGTAGAAAAAACATGAAATAATATTAAAAAAAATAGTAAAATTAGAAATAATTAAACAGCATATAAATTTGTTTCTATTTATCAATAAATAAGGATTCTTCAAACATTTGTATAGAAATTATTCACAAAATGTTCGTTCCAAATAATTTTCATGTACTAATCTTAAAAACTTAAATAATTGAAAAATGAAACACAATTTCAAAACATTTAATTTTCAACCTATATATAATGAAAAAAAAATTATTCTAAAATTGCTTAGATAAAAAAAAATTGCAAAGTTTGTGATACAATGTACATATACTCATCCGTTTTGAAAGCACCTATTAATCCACTTTTTATGAGACTATCCTACATAAGCAGTTTTAAGAGAAATAAAGTAGGTGAAATTTTTTGGCATTTTCCAGAAAATAATCCGATTTACTCCTTGCATTAATCGGGGATTAAATTCCGTATGCGGACATTTGTGAAATGTAAACTACCAATTAAAGATGCACCTGAATAGTTTTATAAATGTGTCCAAAAAAAAAAATAGTAGCAAGAGCAAAATTCACTCAAAATAACAACTAAAATAACAATTGCTTTTCTATGAAGAGCAGATGCTTTTACTTCACATCATATAAATGTACAGAAGTCACAATGGTTAGTTAACCGATCACATGACCTAAAATTATAGGTCAGTTACTGTCACCTAGAGACTACTTAATTATTTGCCCTTTTATTTATTATTATTTATTATTTATATTAGATAGAAAATAAATAGTTTAACTATTGATTTAAAAATATACGAGTTAAAAATATGAACGTTCCTTACATAAATTTCTGGTTTGTTTGTCGCTGAATGTTCATTTGGGACACTGGGCCTAATTAAACTGGGACCAGTGGTTTAAAATGGATTCCGAACCACTACATATCTATGCCCTAGGTGGGATTCGAACCCATGAACTGTTGATCCAAAGGCAAGAGTGTTAACCATTTGGCTGCCAGCTCGGCGTTCTGCACGTAAGTTTCTGTTATCTAACAATTTGTTTTTCTTGCTTTGCTTTCACACATTTTTTCTCTTTTTTTGTGTGAACCAAGAAATTTTACCTAGATTGTTGCTGGCTAATTAATTTTAACTATCTACAGAGTTAATTTAAAAATTTTATATTTTTGAAGGTTTGAAAATTTATCGCTAATTTGTAGTTGATATTTTATTCTTCACATACCAGATCTCTTATACTTTCCATAAAAACTTTCACTTAAGCATTATAAAAAGGAGTTTTAGTTTAACTTTATCACGAATCAAAATATGTCTACTTTTAATAATCGAAAAAGTATCATTTCCTCATTATTATATAATTTACAATGAGGGAATCACCAAAATTTTTTGTGATTATTATGGGGTCATAGTGTCTGAGCAATACAACCATGGAATAAACGTAGAAGGTTCGATACCAGTAATTGCTCAACATTAAGAAATAGTCATTGCCCTTTTATTTTCCACATGCACGTTTGGGGTGGATTCTCAAAAGTTTTCTGGATTTTCTCCCTTGCAATATGTGAATATACATTACTTATAAAAATGACTTCTTTGACAGTATAACGTGACAAATATACAAAACCTTATTATAGCAATCAAATCTTCAGCTATTCACTAGGTCCTGTCATTTATTAAACATCTGTATTACCTTAGTTGATTATAATCACATTGTATTGCTTAGTTGGTTATAATCACCGATTTAATACTAAAAATTATTTTTAATATTATTGAATAATTATTAATTTTTAAAATTACATTAGAAATGCAAAGCACAAGAAATAAGTGTTAAGAGGCTATAAATTAAATATTAGTAAATGATTCAAATACTAAATATTTGAAATAGAATTTTATACCTAGATGAAATAGCTTACAAACACTTAAAATAAATTACAATATAATAATTAATCTTTAATATGCATATTTTAGGACACACTTAAATAAAACAGAAAGGTATTTTTTTATTTTATCGAATTATACACGCTTTTTACCTTAAATCTGCGTTAAAAATGGCATTTTAAAGACAATTTTGTATTTTTGAGCTATTAAAGAGCCTGTTTCTTTGTTATTAAATAAATATGTATTAATTAACATTTTTATTTCTATATCTGCTAAACCTATTCAAAACCTTATTTAAGCCATCCACTTACACAAAAAACCTCTTTTCATTTCATAATGTCAAATGAAACTAAAATGACATTCTTTTGTACGAGGATGAAGAGCTCATTACTTTTGCAAACAGGTGTCAGCTCGATTCTTCCCCGAACCCACAAAACAAAAAAAAGCATCATCTCTTCTTCGTTATTTTCACCGCATGGGCTCAGATGGAAATAGTGGTTTCCATAGCAACAGCGTCTCATGACCGACCAAGCATTTTGTGCGCGGCGTGAATATGCAGTTGTCAATGCAAACAATTCTCCGCGCAAAGATAATGAGGCGTGAAAGTTCCATGAAGAGCATCTTTTTCGTCGAGAAATTCGAGGTCGCGAGCAATGCGATCGTCAGAAGTGCATCGCTTGCGACACCTTATCGCGATATTCAAAACGCATAAACTATTTTTGTCTTCAGCTACGATGATCATTTAGAAAATGCAGTGTTTATATTCACATTTGTGTACTTGCTTTCGAATTGGAGCTACAGAGTAACTGAAAATCGTCGTACAAGCGAACTCTGAAAAATACTAATTCGTTACTTTGAAGCAAATACTGTGGTTAGCTCACGAATTAATTCAAAATCTCACATTAATAATTTGATATTTTTAAAACAGTATTTTAAGTTTTAAATAAATTATAAATGCAACTAAATATCAGAATTCACAAAAATCTCTTTGATCATTTTAGCTTTGTTCATTTCCTGGCAATATCGCCATATTTCGTGACATTAAAATTTTTAATTGCACTAAAATATTTAAAAAAGTTAACAATATATTTCAAAAACACAATTTTATATATGCGAAAAATTAAATAATAATAATGATTTTACACTGTAAATAACCATTCTAAATATAATTTTAACAAAATAATAAACAATAAAACAAAACATCTATAAAACAAGATGTTTTAAATATAGAAAAAAAGTAAACATTCAGAATAAAAAAATGTTGAAGTAAAATTAGAAAATTTAACGATGTGAAAGTGAATTAATTTAAAGATGAATTAAACAACACAGGAAAATTAAAAATAAATAACTTCGAGAAAAAAGTAGTAGCAAATACACTTAAATGTATAAATGGTTTTTGAAAAGCTTTCCTTTTAAATCGCTTTAAGAAATTTTTTTTGTTTAATTATATTTCATTTAAATGAAAAATTTATAAAAAAAACATTGTAGTAATAAATTATTATATCATTAATGTATTTTTATAATTTTGCAATAAATTAATACTTTCAATATAAACCGATATTCAACAAAGATAAAATTCATGAAAAAAGATTTATAACATAAACACACATGCTTGATTGTAATGAAGGAATTTAAAATTTTATGAACAGAAACTATCCGCTCAGTTGTTTTCAAGAGTAAATTTATCTTAACTTTCTTTTAATTTCATTAATAAAGTAGTTCATTTGATAATAGAAACTATACGTTAAAAATGAGTAATCATTATGTAGTCATCGTATATACGATTTACATCTGTAGAAAAGCAAAAGTTTCATACTCTTAAAAAGAAGTAGGAAACTATTAGCGATAATGACTTTCATATCCAAGAGATATAGGGCTCCATTTTTTTTTCAATTACATAAAAGCCAAAATTTTTTTCTATCCTGAGGTGCAATAAATTTAATGAGTTCCGGCAAGATTTCAAAAATGTGAACTAACGTATTGTTAGCTATGGCTCCTAACGCCACCTTTTTTTTCTATAATTCGCAATTAATTCATGATATTTAACATTGAAATTAATGAACTGGTATTAAATAAAGGAATATTTTCAGTTTCTTAAAAGACTAGTTAGTTAAATGAAAGTATAAATAAATAAAATTAAATTTAAAAAAATGCACTTTTGTTGTAAGAAAGTCTAAAAGTAGAGTCAAACATACACACTGGAGGAAAGATTTTAATTTGTTTCTGACTTGTTCACCACTATGGTGATAGAATTAAATTTTCAGAGAAACATATTTGCTATCGGAGCCTCCCTTCCTGTCTAGTGGTTAGCATTACTGGCTACGAATGGGGAGGACCTGGGTTCGAATCCCGGCTCGGGCATGCATGTTCATTCTCTCTCTGTGTGTTTCTTGTCCTTTCCTCAGATGATGGATGAACGTGGTTCACCCTTTAAACGGACTTATGGTGGTAACGATAAAATGAGTAGCAGCTTCCGGCCTTGTTGCGGCAAATGGGCTAATGTTACTTACTTGCTCAATAGTGCCCGCCATTAGAAATAAAAAAAAATATTTACTATCGGATAATTTGTCAGCCTTAAGACTTAAGCAACCGAATGTTTTATTTTCTAACTTTTTTCATTGATAGTAGCCATGTTTTTGTATTACTATGTAAGAAAATTGGGAAACTCTCAAACATTCACACGACAGAAGTTCATACTGAAAACAAAAACGCAGCGTCCATCTTCCGTTGTTTAACTTAAACGGGATTGAACCTGTGATCTCTTACTCCGAAAACCAGAGTCCAGTTCATGATAGCTAATGAATCATCCATATCTCAATTATGACTGGAATTGATTTGGACCTTCCACTTCGATCGGTGCATAAATTCGACTGGTGCATAAAAAACATACATTTTTCTTATAGCATTAAATGTGGGTAGAATGAAAAATAGCGCTTCCTGAAGTTTCATATTTTCTTCAATGAGACTTCGTCGTAATAAACAAAACTGTTGATTTTTAAACTGATACAATGTTAATAATTATAATTTAGTCAGATTTATGATCTAAGAAAATACTGATTATACCTAGAAGTTGAAATTTTATATTTAACTTTACATTGAAATAACGCCGAGCAACAAAAAATTACGATTTTCGAAGACGCACTTCCTGTTCAGCGAAAAATTACAGAGCACGTTTCTAGAGAAAAAAAAATATTAAATATTTCAAACGTCATGGACTGGTTCAGCAACTATAGCAAACTGATGGGTAGAAAAATAAAATCGAAAGAAATTATCTTTAATAAAAGAAGTATTAAAGTAGCTATTTGACCGATTAACGGTACTTCCTGAGGAATACACATTTACGCAATCTCGGCAGGGACGGAGAAAAATAAAAGTTCAGGGACGAAACACTCTGGAATGTCCCGTTAATACGTCAAAAGCAAGGACGTGCCTTTCGAGCGTCGTCGGCAAAGGTGATGAAGTAGCCTTTTGTAACGGAAAGAAATTCAGAAAAACCGAGAGTTTAGTGTTCATGTAATATTAAATCAACAGAATCTCCTCATTATATTTATATACATATATACCTGTTTATATATACTTACATATACAACTGTATATACACACGATGAATGCGGACAACAAGTTAAGAGTCGAATATCATGATTTTTTAATAAAATAATGCATATTTTGAAGTATTTTTAATTAAATTTTTATGAATCTGACTTTATCTGATTACTAATAAATGAATACGGCCTCTTGACAATAAAATATTCCTTTTTCTATACTATTAAAATCATAAAATTATTTAAAAAAAAGAGAATTTAGTAAATTAATTCCATGATGTTAGTTTTAAGACTTAAAATTAATTTTAGAATGTTTGTCTTTCACAAAAGTAAGTATCAAGCCTACGAACAATTGAGCTGAAGTCCAAAGAATTAAGCATTCAGTTACCAACTTGATTTATAGGGCAATAGACGATGCTTCAATAAATTCCACAAAAAAAATCACGGAATGGGCGGTCAGCAAAACAGGATACTGAGAACACCCTCTGAGAATCACTGCTTTTCACATCAGAGTGTCAATCAAAAAGAATATAATTTACAATAGATTCTGAGCCACCCTTTGAAGTAGGATTCGTATTTGAAACTAGTCTTTATTTAACAATGGCAAGGCAATTGAGTGTTGCAATTTTGATTTCTGTTTGCACATCTGATGAAGAGTTTTCCTTGTTTTCTCCTTTGCTTTATGGAAATTTGACCCACAATTTATGAACCACCCTTGAAAGACAATAGTTCTAGTCAAATATTATAAATTTCTACAACAACCTTCGATCGTGTCAAAGTATACACGCACGATAAGGGAGTCAACTATACGAACTGTTGAGCTAAAAACTAGAACCCTAACAATTCACTATCAGCTTTTTAACTACCAAGCAGATCGAAAACATCTAATTCTCATTGTTGAGCATATCCATCGTTTTTCTATAGAATGATATTGCATCTTTCATTCAATAAGAAGCAAAAACTTGACCTAATACTAACAGAATTAAACTTATAAATCATACAAAACATGAAGGTCTTAAGTAAAAATTTTATCTCCTAACAGTATGTCTAAACAGACATGGCGTTAGGAAATGAAATTTTACACATTCAGTTGTTCTTGTAATGATGAGTTCACGATTTCAAAATAGAATTGGGACACGTGTTTTTAGCAAATGGTTTCATTTGAAAATGGATATTCTTTGTGCTTATTGTAGCTACACTGAAGGGAATCACGTTTCCATAACAATTTGGTTACTTGAAAAAGTGTTTCAACTTAAATATTCAGTATCAACTACATCTCAATGGACAAATAACAATTCCAAATAAAATTACGATAAAAGTTCCAAATAAAATAAATCGTATAAATGCTTAATGACGAAATAATTTCAGTACAAAATACAATGCAATTTCGATATTTTAATAAAACAAAGTAATAAAAACAGCATTTAGGACATTTCTTCTTTCATTCACAGCTAAGTTGGAGATTTTTTTCTATTCTTCCTACGATAAACTATAATGAAAAATATGACATATTACATCTTAACGACATTATATTTAATCACATTGGACATTGATGAAGATTTTTGCTAGGCCTTCTTTATATCCATGTCAAGGGGGTCTTTTGGGAAAACTTTTAAAAGACAAAGAGCCATGTAATTATACTGCAAAGTAAGAAACTTGGGAAACTCCCATCACCCCCTGGATAGTTCGGGTGTATTCAGAGGGAGTGCTCAACAATTAGAATCGGATGTGAGACTTCCAGCTCTGAAAATAATAATTCGTCTTCAAAGCCCCTAATAACCCTTTTAACCCTGTTTGATGGCTAATAATGGGAAATCTAAGCACTGATTACTGTTATGAAACAATTTAACGTATGATTAATAACCAGCCACTTCAGCAAAAGTGATTGCAGGAAAAAGCACCCAAGATCAACTACTCATCATTCACTGGGATCAAACCAGGAACACTACACTCTAAAGACACAATAACCTTGTCATAAAACTACAATGGGCTAATCAATATATTTAAATTGAAATTTTTATTAACCATTATTTTTCAGCCACATGCAATAATCAAAATATGACCTAATACAATTTCTGAGTGACTGACTTACATTGCTGTTACATTTTTAGAAAAATTTTATTTTAGGTTTTTTTCATTTCAGCATTTTTAACGGGGCATTAATTTTCAGTCCCTTCAAGATATATATCGATAGTTTTTCATGTAACTGTGCCTCATGTTAAAAGCATTCAATCTATATTTAATAAAAGAAATTGCGTTTTCAAAATAGTTCAAAACATTGTCTGTGAAGCAGACGATTTCAAAACGAAAAGGAATTCTCGTTTTCAACCAAGATTTACGACACCTAGCGGTATAAGTTGCGCTTCACTGAAGTCGTACGATCCGTTTATTTTGAAACAACTATTTCCAACTTTTTCTCATAGTTAAAATTTAAACTTCGAAAGAGAATTATAGTTATATTTTTATTATTTATATTTTATTTTTAAATAAAAAAATTTTATTACTCATTTTTGTTTGTTATTATGGCTTTCTTATTGATTCAACTGCAAGACGTTATGCACTATTTTTTCTAATTCCGGATGCATACAGTAGAGTAAAAGAAATAAAAAATTTTAAAATTCTAAAAGAAATATAAGTACAATGCTAATCAGTATAAGATTAAAAAAATTAAATGTTTCTTTTATCTAAAAATCACACATCATAATATTTCATAAATATTTAAGTATTCAATACAGGTTTAAAGCTATCGTCATGCTTTTTAGTACTTATTTTTTTATGAATAAAAGCGAATTTCTCGTGTACGATGGGTTTTTTCCCTTTAAATATCATTTTAGCAAAATATGAAATAAAATTTGCCAAATTCGCTTATAGTTTCTAATTTAGAAATTTATTTTTCTGATCGATATTATTATATTAAAAGGTGGAAAAATTTAGAACAGATATAATTGAATATCACTCACAAAATGAAGGAAGAACTATTTAATTTTCGTAAATCTCGCTACTGTGGAACATCATAGTGGATTGATTGTCTTATAACTAACTGGAGCTGTTACAAGGCTTCTATGATTATCTGTATTTACCTTATTTATCTCAAGAGAAGACTCCCAAGCACTCACTCTGACAGGCATGTATGCAGAAGTACAACCATTTCTCATTTTTCAACAATGGTTAGGATCGAACTCAAAACTTACGGCTCATGAACTATGACTTTCCCACTAAGCATCAGTAAACCCTTCTCATAATTTCACATATGACATACCATAGCTGACATAATTTTTGCAAACGACAATTTTAATATTTTTTATTGTTTTGGCCGTTTGCCACCTATTATTAGGTTTCTATGCTTCTTCAGCATAACAGAAAATCTAGAGTAATGTTACACACATCACCAGTGTCTTCATAACTTCCAAAATAAGAATTATTTATTTTCGAGAAAATAATATCCACCTGCTGTTAGTTCATTCCGCTCCTGGCTGTCAACTCATACCAATAATAGCGCTGGCAACAACCAAGTATCTCGTCATTTTAAGACAAGATCAAATGTCGAGATCAACGCCATAACTAGCACATTTCTCTTCAAACATTCACAACACAGCAACGGAGAGGCATAAATTTCATGGAACATTTAAATTGCATATCAGCGAATCGCTTTGCAATGAATAGTCATTTGATAAGGTCAGCAGTTGAGCTGGTCTTATTGTCCCCAAACTACACCCCACCAGCGGAAAAATATTGGACTCTTTATGTAATATTTTAAGAGAATCAGCCTTCTTAGAATAACAGCTTTCCACTGGATCATGCATAGAATTCTCAATCTTGTGAATATGAGAATGGCAGCTTTACCTACCTAGATCACAATATATGTTTCTCTAACCAAGAATTGTTTTCTTTTTTTAGATTAGATTATTTTACTTTTTCTTTTTAGATTAGAGTCATTTTCAACTACTCCCAGATGACGAGATCAACAACAATGCTATCACAATCAGACCACACTATGCCACGTCACATCAGTAAAAGAACATTAGATCCTATAGAAATTTAAAAATGCATAAAGCCTTTTCAGTACGATATTCTTAAGCGAAACCAAATGATTTCCAAATCTGAGAGCCATGCCTCTACCATTCGACTATAGCATCCATAATTAAATTTTATATGATCTACTTTTCATTCAATATAACGAACAACATGAATTTCATTAAATAGCACAATTCTCTTTATCTATAAAATTTTAAGTCATTTCATTAATTTTGGTAATCATTAAAATTTGAGAACCATGAGTATTTTATGATCTCGTTCTTGTGTGATTGCTTTTATATAATTACTTTCTTTGAAATGTAATTATTGAAAGTGGCTCATCCCATTTATACACTCCATTCTAAAGAACCTAGTCTAATTTATAATTTTAAAAGAACATAACAACAAAAGCCTTTTTGGAAAATATCTGGAATTCAAATGTTTTAAAATTTTTTATTCAAAATAAAAAAAATGAAAATATTATAAAATTATATGTTCCTTCACCTAATTTTCTCAATTACAATTTGAAAGGAAGCAAACATTTCAAACCAGATTAAATTCAATTCAGTAACAAACAAATATAAAAAGCTAACTTCCATTTCCGATATTGAGTATTGATCAAATGCAAGAAATTGCTCTTCTTTGAGATTAAAACAGTGGCTGGGAAGATGAAGAAGCACGGAAAAGAATAGAATCTCAATCTGTGTACTTTGTTCTGCTTCGCTCGGCTGCCCGTGTTCTACATCCGCTACTGCAAAAGGAGGTCGCGATCAGATCAAGGTTGCAAACGACATTTTTTTATAGTTCTGTTCTTTTCCATTTTTCTTTCGATTGGATATCTGTTTTTTGGGGGTGACTTCTTCCCTGCCGAGTTATTTTAAGAGCCACAAAAGAGCTGCCGGAAGTAAATCGCAGCATTTTAAGCGAATCGTCTGCTACAAAACAAAATTCCAAACTCGAATTTGAAAAAATCGCTTGAAGTAGGTATAAAAATTAAATGCATGCATTTTGTAAAAAAAATGGCAACTCTTTAATAAACAAAAAAAAATCATGTCAGCTATATACAGCTGAAAATTTCAATGCAGGAATGTGGCAAAATATTTATTTTTTTACAGGGCTCTTTTGCAGCACCAGCAAAGATGAAAATAAACTGAATAAAAATTATCGTTTGCCATGAAAACGTGACTGTCATCAACAAAGTTAACCGCAACCGAGAGTTACCGGTGAAATCTACAGTTCCGGTCTCCTAAGGGAGTTCGTGTTCATTTTTTTTTTTTTTTTTTTTTTTTTTTTTCCATAATGCTAAACTACATCCCAAATTTTCGGCGAAACTTATAAATATTAATAGATTCAGTAGAAGTTATGTTTGGAAACCTCACCTTCTGTTTTGGCGGCGGAAATATCCCCCTGGAGACATTACATAAGCAACTAATTAATCAAAATTGATGTGCAAAACAATTAATGAGAGTTGATTATCATCTTGGAATTCAAAAAATTTCATTTTTCTAGTTGAACCAGAGTGTTATGCTTAGCTCATAGCACTTTTATGGTCTATGAATGATAAGAATGTTTTTGATTATCAATTAAAAAAAAAGAAGATCGTTCTTTATTTATTTGTATGAAACACATTCTTATTCGTTGTATTTTGTCAATTATTGGTTTTATTTCCTCATTCTGGCTGGAAAGACTGGGAAGAATCCTTACGAACATGAGTTAGAAGCTATTTCTTAATTATTTTTGATTGAAGTAATTTCAATCAATTGATTTTTATTGTTTCAATCAATTGATTTTTATTTTCAATAAATTGTTGATTTTTATTTTCCATTGGTTTCTTTGAAAGAATGTTTTGGAACAAGAATTTAAGGCTATTCCCTTATTTATTGGGAATATGTTTCCATTTTATCATTTATTAGTTTTATTGTTTTTGTTTTTAGTTTGGAAGAATGTTTTGAAACATGTGTTAAAAAAAGTTATTTTTTATTTCTTTTTGTTTCGAATACATTCTCATTCATTGATTTGTTTTATTTATTGTCTTTATTTCTTCTTTATTGATTAGAAAGAATATTTTTGAACAAGAATGTTATTTATTCATTTATTTGCTTGAAACTTATTTATTGATTTTTATACTATGAGTTTTATTTTATTTACTTATTTTTTGGTTTGGAAGAATGCTTTGGAACACAGGTTAAGAAATGTGTTTTTAATTTATTTATTTCGATCACATTCTCATTTATTAATTTTTATTATTAATTGGTTTTTTTAATATTAATTTGGAAGAATACTTTAGAACAAAAATTAAGTTCTATTTATTTATTTGTATGGAACATTTTCTCCTTTTCTGGTTTTATTTCTTTTATTTTGTTGATTTGTCTAAAACAAATCAAAAAATAAAAAAGGATGGTTTAGACAAAAAAAAAAAAAAAAAAAAAAAAAAAAAAAAAAAAGTGCTTTCGAACACAAATTAAGAAATGTATTTTTTATTTATTTATTTCGAACACATTTTCTTTTATTAATTTTTTTATTCAGTGGTTTTATTTTTTCATATTAATTTGGAAGAATACTTTAAAACAAGAATTAAATTCTATTTATTTATTTGTATGGAGCATCTTCTCCTTTATTGGTTTTATTTTTGATTTGATAAAAACATTAAAGATAAAAACAAAAATTAAAAACTCTCCTTTCTTTTTATTCAATATGTTTTTAACTTTTTTAAGTATATGTAAATATATTACAAAAAGATGTAAATAAAATCATTAATTGTGATTGATAATAATTGTGGTTTTAAATCAATGGAGAACATAAAGATATCAATTTAAGCGCCTTTTTTAGCACTTAAAGCGATATCTAAACAAACAAAGCATTCTCAAGAGAGAGAAATCGAATACATTTAACAAAATTTTATTATATTCACAAAATTTCGCCTTGTTTATTTTAACATTGTGTTTATGGAAAGACATCTAATTTTCTTATTTAAAAACTTGCATTCAAATGACTCAGTTTCCCTGTAACACTAAAGTATATCTGACGCTATATTAAACAGTACAATACAGCCATTCTATTAAAATAAAATTTATGTGACAAATTTCTATTAAAATTTCCACATATTAAAATTATTTATTATGACAAAATTTCATTTTTGAAATTTTGTCATAATAAATTTTAAATTCTATTAACTATGATATTTCCATGATTCTGAACTATACGCAATAAGAAGTTAAATTTATTTTAATGAACATATTCCACTAAAAAAAATAAATGTCTTTTTCAAATAAGTGATATTATTCTACAAACATTTTACTTTCTGGTAAATTCAAAATTCAATAATCAAGATTAATTTAATCTCTCATTTTTCCAAGGATACTGTTCATCTTTGATTTAATACTTAGATTATTATTTAGGATGCTTATGCGGAAACGATCAATTCTCAGAATGTTCCGTTAAATTTTTTTTAAGATGTAAAAATACATTTTCGGAAATATAAATTAGCATTCATTCAAATTTCTCTCATAAAATAACTGCATTATGGAGGTTTTAATTTACATATCATAAATATTTTTTTGTGAAATGTAAATTAGAACATCAATAATACGGCAAGGATAAAATTCGTCATCTTCACCCTAAGAAAAAGCACGTTTACGAAATCAAAGAATCTATTGTGTGAAAGTGTCATAGTCACCTTCACTTCATGGTAATCAGTATTCATTACGCATGCGCTACACTCACACTTATTATTTTCGTTCTTAAACATCTGTCAATTTCCGCCTGATATTCACCTACTTTCTATTTCACCGAGAGCAAGTTAAAATGGTTACGTCTTTGCAGTTCACGAGGAAAAAAAAATAGTAAAAACTTTCCGAAATTAAAAATAATAATGATATGCGACATAAATTAGTGTCTATGAGGATAAGTTGAATAACAATATTGAAAATGCTTAACTGATGAAACTTTTTAAAAAGAAAACTAAAGAACTTTTGATTGGCTTAACGAATTCAAAATGGCCGTTCGTTATCGTTATCGTTTTAATGCCGGTTCAAACATATTAAAATGTCGCTAAGCATTTGCATTGCCCATAAAAAACTGAAGGCATTTTTATTTATTTATTTAACGGATTTTTAATAAACACCGAGAAACGATTTTTAAATAATATTAGCTCTTTTAAGTGCTTTTTTTTTCATCGTAAAATGGATGCAGATAATAAGATTATTTTATTTGCACATAAAATTTATCAAACTCAATGTTATATACAGAAAATTGATTTCAAAAATTACATTCATAAATTAAATATTTTCTCAGCAAGTTTTTAAAAAATTTAACGAGAAAATAAATTGCTTTCCACTGGAACTTTGTTTTGTTTTGAATAGAAATATTTTTTTTTCAAAAGATCATACACACTTTTTTACTTTTATGTAGCACCTTAAAATTGCTTTTAAATTTATTTCACACTTCAATTATAATATTTACATTTAAATTGATCACACACATTTGAATTATTTAAATTACTGTGATAAATAGTATTTTTATCCAATTTCAACTTAATATTGTAGATTTTTTAATCAAAAATCTATTTATAATAAAACGTTTTCTTAATAAAATTTATTATAAATGAAAATAATTACTCTGAAAACATATAATTATATTATTTTATAAAATAAATATAAAATAAGTATTAAGTTTGCGTGAATTCTAAAATTATGTATATTAATATGTAGTCAATTTAGGATTTCAGATAACTATAAAAAAATTTTATGTTCAAAATATATAAATATTGTCCAATTAAATTTGAGGAAATTAATTTTATTAAAGAAAATAAAAATGGCGATATACATTTTAAAATGTTTCTGTTGACTAGAAATTTAATAAAGTTTAATTTTATTCAGAGTTTTATTTATTTTTTTTAGTTGCTTTAAAGAAGTATATCATTTAAAGTTCAATCAAAAAAAGTTACATTTTAAGAATATTTATAAACTAATTTACTGTGCTGTTATTTTATAGTCAAAGCTATTATCTTTTGAACAACAAAATTATTTATTTTTTAAAAGCAAAAAAATACCTAATAAATGTTTATCGTTACAAGAATAATAAATATAATTGGAATAAAAAAAGTATTCTGCACATTATCATTGTCCTGCGTAGTTAATAAATTATGTATTTGTTTTGAAAATATTTATCTAAACATGTTTGATAAACCATGATTGATTTTACTTCTACCTTATTGATGAGAATTTTATTATTTAAAATAAAGCATCTTCACTCATTTTAAAAATAAAAAATAATCCAAAAATAATGAACGTCCTGAATTATAATTTTTTTGTTACTTTTAAATTAAAATATTTAAATGCCGACAATGTAAACAATAGTACTACGAAAGTATTAAGCTCCATGATTAATTGATTTATATCAGCTATTTTTAAATTAAAATGTTTACATTTTAAAAATAGCAAACATATATTAAAAAATATTAATGGTCATTATTATTAGTTTCTTTTAATTATTTTTAGTTAATTTTATTTGTTGTCAACATTATTAGTTAATTTTTATTGGTTTCTTTTAAATTGAAATATCACACTTTAATTTTAAAACTATAAAAAGTATTATTATAAAAATATTGAATTAACTGAAAAGTACATTTTTATGAAATATTTTTAAATAAGCATATTTAAATTTTAATGATATAATGAAACATTATTATAAAGTTTTTGAACAAACATTATAAATTGTTTACTAATTATTTATTATAAAATTAGTTTCTTTATTATTTATTAGAATTTTTTTTAAATTAATAAGCCATAATTATTTAATTATTTTAAATATATATATATACATTTTTACATTTTCTGCACTTAAAGATAAATAATAATATTAAAAAAGCATTATTATTTTAAGCTGATTTTAATTAATTAAATTAACTGCAACATGGAAATTAAATATAGTGATCAATTTTACAGAAACATTTTAAAAAAATGTCTAAGCATTTCTTTCAAAAAAGACTATAAGATTACAATATATCTTAACATGGTAATTTTTATCATGAAATAAATATCTATTTTAATTTAATCTACATTTCAAGCAATATATATACATAACATCATAATATATACGTACGTATACATATCTTTTTACAAATTTAAATTTAAAAAATTCATACTATATTCTTCATCTTATGAAATTATAGTATGATAGTACCGGTATTTTCCTTTAAAACATTTATTTTATTGGAACTATTCTTTCTAACTTTCTTAATAATTTTGAAACGAAAGATAACATATTTAATTAATTTTTGCTTGTTCGTTTCCTATTGCATACTCTGATAATTAATCCCGAAATTTGTATATTAGTTTATAAATAAAATGTATTTGAGTACAAAAATATTAGAAGTGAAATCAGTTACATTTCTATAATTTTCCTTGTTAGAGGTATCTTTTATTAAGTCATCATTTTTTATTAGAATTATCGTTTTTCAATCATCCTTTATTCTAATTTTATAAGCAATGATAATATCTCTATATATTTTCATGTTTGTTTAATTGTGTATAGATATTAGAACTAATATATTGAAATACGTGCTATGCACTCCTTACATCATATCATTAAAATGTATTCGTATGACAAATTATCTAATAAAAAATATATTCCTCTGCAAATCTTTTAATTAAACGCTACATAATATAATTATCCTTAGCCTGTATCCCTGTCTTATTATTGATTATTATATTTTTAACTAAAATTTTCTTATTTTATCTAGCATAAAGTATCTAATTAATAGTGACATACTATACACTATGATAATTTATCGCAAAAATTCTTTCATTAGAATATATCGAAACTATAGAATTTCTAATCAAAAGTGTTATCTCTTACAATTACTTCAATTATACGATATTATTTTAATTTGCGATTTTTATTCAAACTAATTATATAAGCTGCTATATAATTTCTAATTAATTTTCTTATTTCATTCTATATGGATTTTATTAATAATACTAAATCTGTTATTATATTATCTAATATAGTTTAAAGTAAAAATCAAATTGCATTAGAGCTACAAAATACCTAATCCAAAGTTCATTAGATTATTTTCAAATGCTTATTATTATTTTAAAATTACATTTCTTAATCATTATTGACTTCGATAACACTTCCAACTAATGACATTTCAAACTGACACAATGACATTGGTCAACTATTTGTTACCTATAGATAAAGATAACATTTCTAATTAATTTGATAATATTATGTATAAATTAAATAAGTACTACATTCTATATATTTGATGGTTTATTAAAACTCTTATCTTTAAAATGTATTAGAATTACAAAATATCTAATAAAAAATGAGGTCTTTTAAAATTCTCCTAATTACCCATTAGTATTAGAATTCATTATATTCATATTCACATTAATTCTAAAAATTACTATAACATTTTTAACTAATTTCCATACTTCATTTTAAGTAAATAATGTAAAACATATTCAGATACATGCTATATATTTTAATTATTTATCACAAAAATACATATATTAAAATATAAGGGAACTACAAAAGGCATAAAATATAAAGGGGATTAAAATATAAGGGATCTATAATCAAATATGTGATCCATTTCAATTTCTCGAACTGAATGATTTTACTTAAATTATTTTGTCTAATTCTACAGGCTTTGATTAAATCTTTAATTGATTTTCCATTTTTATTTTGCATAGATTAAAAAAATATTATTATGTGATATACTCAGATGGTTAATCACAAAATTTTAAATTATTAAAACTATATACAAAGTATCAAATCAAAAGTGTGTTTGATTACAATTCTTGCAATTATGCGTGCTTTTAGAACAAGTTTAGGTAGATACTGATCCATTTGCTGAGATTAACAAAAAACTGAAATGCAACGCACCTTTGAGTGTGTTTATCCTTTGGCAGGGGCACTTCAGTGAGAAACAGCACACAACCGAAACAACTGTCCACTCACAAAACAAAGCGCGTCTTCTCCGATTGGAGGCATATTGACATCTTGAGAAAACCGCTCATTACGTCAAAATGAACGGTCTGTTTTTCCCCCGCTGGAACACTCCACTGATTCAACCAGAACAAAATGATTACGGAAGCAGACTCCGCGCATGCGTCCAGGTGATAACGCGAAAGAAAAAGACGCGCGGTTTTCGATGCAGCATTTTGTTGTTTTAGTTTGCAGATGTTCTACTTTGCTTTAGTAGTGTCTCGTGATAATTAGTTACATGCGTAAATTACAGGCCGATTGTAATTTACTAATTTCATATGGCAATGTTTACAAATATTAAATTTAAATATCTTTCAGATTTCGGAATATTTTCTTGAGGCATTAATAAAGAAGATGATATAATAAAGGTTCAACTCTAATGGAAGAAGACATGGGTTGTCTGTTAGGAAAAAGCATTATCACGTCAGAAAGGTGGCGGTTTCGATTCTTGACCTTGTCTAAGGCCTTTATATTGAGATGGTTTTATGCACATTAAATTTTCAGAGGGATTGATATCCATCTGTGCTGATGTGACATGGAAGATCGGAGAGGAGGGTGCCAGCTCAGATGTCTACTTCATTGTTTATAAAATTGCGAGGTGGTCAGCTGGGTTTAATAGCTCCGATTGGAAGAAATTAAGCAACAAGAAATGAATGTGTAAGACGGAAAACTTCAAATAACGATTTAAATTCTTGTGTATAATATTTGTTTCTCCTTGATGGTGACAATTTTCTTTTCTTTATTTATTTTCTCTAATTTTTACCGTACTAATATGTTATGTTAGTTTATGTTATCCCAATTTACTTAGGCTGTTTTCCAAAGCGTTTTTAGTTCTCTTGGATGCCATTTCAAAAGTGCTACGAAAAGGTGCACAATTATTGCAGCCTTTGACAAATAATACCTGTTTTTAAGTACCCGTGATTACGAAAAGAACATTTTCACCACTAACATTAAGAACATTTGATTAAGAGAGTAAGTAACATAAATGTTGAAAAACAACTTTACGATATACCTTTATCATTGAATAGAAAAATAATTTCACTATTTTGTAGTGGAAAACAGACTCTTTTTCGATGTATTGACCCAAATTTGAATCCAGTACCAGATGAAATAATAAAATGGATGCTACGTCTGCCGGCATTTTTTGCAGTCTGCTTAGGAGGTTTTAAGGTTTCCTTCCTCGGGATATATGTGTAAGATCACATCTCAATGAAAATCTCATCAGAAGTCTGTTATAAAGCATTTGAACAACCGTCGCTTACATCAGAACGTCGGTTACATCAGTCGGTTACATCAGAACGGATGTCTTTAACTTCCCTTTCTCACCCTATCAGCAGAAGTATATTAGGTAATTCATAAACATTAATTCTCCAAGCTTGAAGATCTTCTACGGAGTCAGGTATCGAACACCATACTTTGCGTTTATATCCATCACGTTTCTATGCCCTATTTTGTGTATTATATTTCTCTGCGATATTAAATAAACAATTCAGAACACTTACTTACGCTACTGATGTTTTGGTTGGCTATTTTTTAACATGGGCTGAATAAAATAAGCAACCTCCCCGAAATTTTCAGCTCGTGTCATGTGACTAGTTTAACACTTGAGTAAGTACATACCTTCATGTTGATATTATGTCAGTGGGGAGATATTTTGATGAACTTATGCTTTCTTAAGAGGAAGGTTTTCTCGGTCTCTGGTATCGAACTAGTTCTTTTTGAACAAAAAAATGATGATTTACTTCACTAGTTGTCTATAGCCTTATAAGTTTATTTATTAAGAGAGGCATGAAATGAAAATTTACACTTTAACATTTTTGCTTGCATTATTTCATAACTTAGTAATTTAGGACAATAGCCATGGTTAAAATAAATTTTTAGTTTAAAAATTACTGAAAAAAAATTTTGTTTAGAATGAACACTGGGTATCTAGAGTAAAATAATCAAGGAATATGAAGTGTTCTAGTACTTTACCCAAATTTGAACTTGTGTTTTTAAACTACATATAAATCCAATACTGAATTTACCTACAAATTTTATTAATGTCAAATTTAAATGCAGACAGGCATGATTTTGTCGATTTCATGGGTGTTTTTATCAATCCAATATTTTTAATTGATTAATAATAAAATAAATTTAATAATCAGGGAAAAGAAAATCGAGAAGCTAAAGTGCATTTTAGTTCAATAGGTTATTTGATTAATTTAAATTCATTTTGTAAAAGTAAATATTTTTAATTGTATTATTTCATAAGCTTTGGACAAACTATCTCTACAGATAGAAGCCACTAAATCCAGCCAAATAAATCTTCATTGAATCATGATCAAATGACAAAGTAGACACTTCAAATGGCTCATTGTTAATCAAATATTTGCTCTATAATAGCGGAAGGACATAGAACACTGCGAATGTCTAATGAGTAAAGACTCCACATAGAGATATTTTTCAGGTAAATAAATTTATTATTTTCGTAAGTGTACAAAATTTAAAATAAATATTTATATGAACGGATAAATTTCTTAAGTTTTAACGTTTTGGCAAAAAATGTTAGACCATTGCGACAGGAAATTATTAAATACATGGATATTAAATCTTTCGAACGCAGTTATTGTATGGTTTTCTAACGAACGCGTTTTGCATATTTGGTTGATTAAAACAAAACTTGGTAAAATGGCATTCAAGAGAATTGAAAAAACCTTAGAAAAAAAGGCTTAACTGAACAGCGATTAAGTCAATATGATGGTGGTAAAAAAATTTAGTTTCAAGGAAAAGTCGATCCAGTTCTATAACAGAGAATTAATGTTATCCGATAGAAGCTAATCACCTCACATATGAAATACGCCCTTTATTCTCAAAAAATTACTATCAAAGCAGTTTCCATCAAGAATGGGTTATTATTTGCTTGAATTGTATATGAGTATGTTACACAAACCAACCTTGTCTACACTGTCGATTAGAACATAGGCGGAATCAAAATGGTAGTCCTGATAGTGCAAAGTAATAGTATTTTATATACTGGAATTATAATAAGAAATGCATAAATATTCAGCTTATAGTTTAAGAGACGATAGAGTCATCCATAATTTTGCCATGCTAAAAGGTAGTCTATCCGTGAGAATCAGCTTTCTTACTCTCTTTAATATTACTTGACTCGTCTAAATCTATGGTATCACTAAACAGTAAGAATAATATATTTATTTTATATTTTCTGTTTCGTATTTATGTTAATAGAAGTAATCAAGCCGAGCTTTTAGCCGGATTATTAATGCTGTGGTTTTTGTTTCACCAGTTTGTGGATTCGATTCCAACCTAAGCATGAATATTTGTACGCTTCTTGAAGTAAAAATAGAGGGAATCTACTCTGAATTGTAGTTCCTGATGCAATTAGCCCTTGTAGACAAAAAAAAATTTATCGTAGAGTCGCAACCAGAAAAAAGTCATTAAACGCAATCAACCAAATTAACATTGCCACGATCGAATAACACACGAATAACCACGATCGAAGACGAAGTCAAAACCCAAATTGGCACCTTTAATTTCAAATTTCTATGCAAACGAAAGAACGAAAGTATATTTTGCACAAGTATTTAACATGCATAGGCTCTCTCAGTACATCATCCATTAACTGAAAGTCAGGCATCAAAATCTTTACCTTCCAAAATGAGATCTTCCTCTAGGTTTAAGCAGTTAAAATTAATCTAAGAATGGCTCAACCACTAAGTTAAGTTTTAAAACTAGCAACTGTTGAATAATTGATGATGGACATAGTGTATTTGTGATCTTTGTACATGTAAGACGGTTGAGGGATGGGAAAATTTTAAGATTATCTTTCTGGAGCACCCATAGATAGATTGCTATCTATGAAATATCCATGTGCAATTTCAAGAAAAAAAAATGTGTTTACAACCTGCAATTTTTATTGGTTTCATATTATTGATAATTATTTCAAGGACATTTTCAACTACAATTCTGAACATGCATAACGAATTACAAAATGCTCTCTTATTACAAATTTCAACAATTTTCAAACTCTTCTCCCAAGTTGCTACACTGTGTATGTTCCAGATATCAGCAAATTTAAATTCACTTAAATTTATGAATAAGTTTTAGCCGTCAATACGAGAGTTACTACAATACTCAAAACGCCTCTAAATCAAATAATGGTATTTTTAGATTCAAATATAAGTACATTTTGTAAAAAAATAAAAATAATAAAAAAAAACAAATTTTATACATTTTTTAGTTTTTCTAACGCATACATTTTTAGCTGTTTGTGTTCTTGACTAACTGTTGCCCCTAAACACTGACTACCACCTCACGGCTAAGTGATGACACCATGGGAGTTCTTTTTTCCCATATCATGCTACATGTAGAATTCCAATACTTTGCTTATACCAGTTTTTGGGTTTGATTTCGACTTCACACGTAATTGTTTGCAAAAATTCGTAATCCTTTTAAATTTGTGTATCCTATCAAATAAGCCCTAGCGTACAAATGTGATTGCAGAATGACTTCTGCCAAATGAAGTATCATAGACCCTATAGGATTTTTAGCATGCAAAAAGTCTTTTCAACCTAATTATTGCCACCAGGATAGTATATTGAATCCCCAACCCATCACACAACAGAATCTAGAGAAGTAGCAATATATATATAATTATAATTCATTCTCCACACTTTTATCTACAATATCTTACTACATTTCTTATTTCCCCTGACTTCTCAGTACTAAAAACCGAAGCAATGGCAAAGCCAAATTAAGTAGGATAATCTAAGTTTTGTCTCGTATAAGTGATACCTCTGTGTAAAATGATATATCCATCTAAATTTCATTTGTGTGAGCCACATTCATTGCAATCTGAGTTTTAACATAAATGTCCAGAATAGCAAATTTTTGGTGTAGGCAAAATAATTACATCAGTTTATTACATGACGACGAAAATGCGATTTAAAATTATCTTGAAAGATTGTATCCGAAGCTAGAAAGAATCCAAACATCCATCCCAGCAAAAACGTATGGAAAATTTAGAAGAGCAACATTTTCCCCAGGAGTTAAATAATGGCGTAGATCGAATCATTTCACTTTAAAAAGGTATGATCTTACTATTAGGTCATGATTACTCTTAAAATTAGAGCAAGACCAATTCAATAATAAAATTAAGATGTTAGTATATCAAATATGAAGAACAAATACGCCTATTATTCAAAACGCCACCTCATCCCATCTTTTCTGGATTTGGGATCACGGTTTGTCCATAGATGCGTTCACAAGATCTTGGAATTAAATTTTTAATCATTGTTACATAAAAGACAAGTGAATCTTATCACTAAAGAATATATACCTTCACTAAAACTTGTATCATTTCTATCTACTTATACTGGGCTTTCAGGGCTGAATCTAAGAGAAAATTATAAATCGAAGTCAGGTTCGTTAACCCAATATAATTCAAATACCTTCTGATGTCATTCGTTGACACTCTTGAAAATTCTCGAGCTTGGTTTAATAAGCTTAAAACTGAGTGATTACCACTTTGGTCTTCTGTGCAACAGTTCGTGGTATGGTATTTACTTGGCCGTAGATATTTGTAATCATTTGAGATCCATCTATTAGTCTTAATCGCATGAGCCTTTGTATTCTGAAGAAGATTTCAGAGAAGTTAACAGGCAAATGAAACTCCAGTTAGTGCCATGTGGCATTCATTTCCGCTTGTAGCCATGTGGCAATGTTATGCAATTAGAGGAAAACTCTAATTGCTGAACTTTTCATCTCTTCTAAGTCACTGATCCTAACGGAAAGGTGTTTACATTTAGCCACAGCTTGTCATAACCATTCTTCAATAAAAATACTGTCAATTCAACTTTAAATGTCTTTGATCTAAAATCATAATTTTTTTTTTAAATCGAAAAACATAGATTGTAGTAAAAATCCAACATATTTAAGTATAACTTTGCTTGGGAAACATGTTAGGAAAAATAATAAAAATTAAGTAAACAAAAAAAAGATTTTTAAAATTACATAATAAGTTGTCTTGATTATTATGTCTATTCTTTAAGCCTTAAAGTAAATCATTTACAATGTTCTATTTGACACACTCCTCTAATCAATTAAATTACATTGCATAAATTGATTCTACTTATTATTTAAGAAAGTTACACTAAAACATTTCCTTTTGGGGTAAATTCCAAGAACACGAAATAAAAATTTCGATGTATTATATATTTGAAGCACTTAGACCACTAATATTCTCACATTTAATACTTTAATAATTTTATGACAAATTATGTGAAACACTTTCTATGCATTTAAAATTTGCTGCGATATTTTTTGTCTCCTTTACGGAACTCTTATTTTGTGAGAATATTTTAGAAGATACTTTACATAAGTGTTTCTTCTAAAATATTCGATACATTTATACACCAATTTATCTTATTTAATAATATTTAATGGATTGAAAGTGTTTCTCATAATTTGTCATAAAATTAATATGTTAAATGTGTGTGTTTGCTAGGCATGTACATATATATATTTACATGTATGTGTACATGCCTATAAACACTCACATATATATATTTTACTTAGATATTACATAGACAGAGAGAGAGAAAGAGATAATATTTCACAAGTAAACATCCAGGATAATATAGAAATATGATATCCCAGTAATAAGAAATTGATTTGAAGAACTAAATTATCTAATTAAATATATATATAGTAGATAAAACAAAGCATTTTCTTAACTGAATCACTGAGTTTCCAAAGAGTGAATTTGCAAATGTTTTGTATTGAATAAATATTTTTGAAATATTTCGGTAGTTTGACTCACCTAACGGATTTCAAAGACCTTGCAGTGCCTAACCTAGGCATACAGAACGTGCGGTGTCCTCTCAGCATGCAGTAACCCATCCACTTCCTGTTCCTGGGACCACAAGAACGGACCCCAGTGAATGGCTTAGAACAACGACAAGACAAGTTGACTGACAAACGAAGAAGATACCGCTACAGTTCCAGTTAAAACGGTAAAACAAAGGAAAAAAAAGGAGAACAGTTCCTAGACCGAAGAATATCCCCAAACAGCCAGACCTGATGCCAAGGAAAAAGAAACCTTCGAACTGAAAATCGATGAGCCCTCGACAAAAAAAGAGACGGAACAATTTCACACTAGCAAAGGAAAGAACGAAAACTAAACGGGAAAAAAAAGTAGGTAGTACTCACACATTCTTAGCATCAAGAGGCGTTATCTGTTCTTTTACTTAACGCACCGATCCAAGCATTTTTCTGAAATTCGTTCGAAACTGACGAAGTGAAACGGAATAGCGGGTGGTGTTTATTTTGGGACTGAGCCACACCAGAGAGATTTTGCTAATTTTCTTTTTTTGTCGTTGAGATCTTCGATTCCATTGACCGATTACTGTTCGAAGTCTCTGCAGAAAGATGCTGGAGACAGAAGAAACAGCCTCCGGCCACAGAAACTAAAGTGGATTTATGAAATGAGTGATTACACTTAATGGATGCAGGTGCTTAAGATCCCTTTCTTGGCCCTGCGGGTGAATTAAAGAACGCGAGATGTCACTCTCAGTTTCTAATTACTCTGATTGAGACAGCGAGTCTGGGAATGAGAAGTGACTGGAAAGGCATCCCGTTGATTTCTAAACTGGAAATCAAAGTTCTTGAACCCTCAGTGAAACGATTTGAGATGTGTGATGCCATTGATGAATCTCGCTTTAAAGTTTATTTTTCGAAGTATTATAAATAAACATATTCGGTAATGGTCAAATTCTCTGAGTTCTTTGATTTCAATAGATTTCCTTTTAAAATACATACTTAATTGGTTTAATGAACAGCACTTCCAACTAAATTATTTTTGAGTTTTAGAACTTACTTCAGATCTGGATGCCTGAAGTGGTTTTGAACCCCATTTAAAGTAAATTCTGTTAAATCTTTTAAATTAAATCGACCTTTGTGTGCATAAAAATACTCATAGAATGAAAGTTAATTTTTCTAAATGTTATAATTTACGCCATTTGTAACTGAAGAATATATTCTTAATAATATTTGAAATTCATTAATCTTAACCAGTTTTTTAATCATTTTCAAAAAAATCTTGAAGTATTCATTAAAGTTAGTTTTGTGATATTTACGCTAATTTATATTTGAACAAAAATTGGTTGTTTTCTCAATAAATGATTACTTTTTGCACATAACAGATCGCATGATAGAGACAAACTGTTTTAATTGCGTTACCCATAAATATATACGATTGTGGTAAGAATCGAACTTACGAATGACTGAACTGAAGGCCTGTCACTGATCAATGAAACGTCAGATTATAACTAAATGTGTTCGAATGACGTATTTAAATTGTTGCATAACATTGTATATATGCTTCTCACAAAAATAAAAATATTTTATATCTAATTTTTAAAATTTTTAATTTTATAAAAACTATTTATTATAGATATTAATAACCTCGAGAGCATCATTATATGAATAAGGATATTAAATAACTATTTAATAGTAAATTTAATAAAACAGTTAATAAAAAAATCATTCATTGCAATTTCATTCCTTCATTCGTATCTCTGTATAGATCCTAATTACTTCATTTATATTGTACAAGAGCTTCTACAGTGAGCTGTCAGACGCAATACTTTTAACATTCACAAATTACTGTAATAAGAATTCAGACAGCCAATTAAGGGCATGAAAAAGTTAAGTAGCCCCATAATTACTTGACTGAATATTTTTAAGGGCTATTAAATTGAAATCCACAAATGAAAGTTCGGTTTCTTTTCAATATAAACAACATTGCTCTGAGAGAATAATAATTTATACGTAAATAACTTGATTGTATAGAAACTTAGCAATGTTTAAAAAGTTGGCAAAAACTTCGTATTTATGAAACTAATATTACTTATAAAACTAACTTCTGTGGCACGACAGCCCACGTGGAGGCCAAGGCCGACAGTGCCTATTTCTGTTTTCCTATGTGTGTGAATGAGGGCTAAATTTACTTATATTTTACTTTATTTTATTTTATTTTCTTGTATTTTATTTAAATTACTTATATTGTGTCAATTTCTAAATAAAAATTTAACAAATAATATTTATATACAAGGCAAAATGAGAAACAATTTCTTATGTAAAAATCTTTTAATTCTAACATTTACATAATCAAATTTTACATATATTTATTAATACACACACATATAAATACATTCATATATGAGGGTTCTTCAGAAAATAACATAATATTTTGCTCAAAATAATTGAACTAATATTTATTCAGAAAAAAATAATTCTGTTATTTGCAAGAAGCTTCTTTTATTTTTCTCTTCTTAATCATTTAAACGTTTGTCTCATTTAATAATGAGGCGTAAATTAACTCGTTATTAACCCTTCTGTTTCCAATCTTAACTATGTAATATTTGGTCATTGCATTTTATAACTCTTCATCACTTACCAAACGTTTATTTCTTAGAAATTATTTTAGCGCAAGTATAAAATATAAATTGCTTGGAGAAAAGTGTTTCAGACAACCAAATATTTCCCTTCCGAATTAATATAGTAGTTTTTAGACTCACAATAATAGGAAACCTGTCATAAGTCGTGAAAAAGTAGTCTCACCAGAGATTCTCTGAAGATTTGCCTAGATCACAATGTCTTTGGATATGAAATACAATGACAACCTGGCTAACTGGAACCGCCAACACAAGATCAGGATTCGAATTCTGAAGCTCGAGACCAAATATTTAAATGTAGGTTGTGAATTATGTAAGTATAAGAAAGAAGGAATTATACCCACACACACACACATGGATGTATAACGCGGGATTGTTTTATTCTAATAACTATTGAATCTTTCATTTGTTGTAGCAAACTGTATTTCCTTCTTCACTTGTTAATCTAATCCAACCATAAATTGCCTTAATTTTTTTGTTTAGTAACAATCAGAAATAAACAATTTTGTAAGTGGTTAAAAGGAAATATTTATTTGAAAAGTTTGCTTATTTAATCGATTACTAAAAAACGCCAACAGAAATTATATCTCCGGCAGCGAATTCATTGTAAAAAATATTATCAATGTTTCTAATTTTTCAAGCTTAACTTAGCTTAAAGGGTTCCCCATCCTCTAGAGTAGTTTTCCAAAGAAAAGGATTTTTCATTATAAAAGGGTTATAAAAGAGAATCTTTTCCACTACAATTCTACAAAAAAAAAAATTCTCTACGTTAGGATGGTTTTGAATTAAGCTGCATACAAACAACAGCACTTTTCATTCCATTTTTAATATAAACTACTTTTTTTAAATTGAAAAGCAGAAAATAATTCGAATTTGGTATTTTGAATTAATTACCACCCTAAATAATACAGACTATAATTTATCATGCAACATTGATCTGATTGAAAATTAGATCGTTTGAAATTTGATTGAAAAACATTGACCATACTAGCATTTCCGTTCAAAAATTTAAAACTTTGCTTCAATAATTTCGATGGAGTTTTCTTTTATCAGCCATTAACTTTTACAAAAATAAAAATTGGTTTTTTTCTGTATTTCGACTAAATAATGCGATATAATGACACACAACAATTATTAATAAAAAAGACAATATTATAAAAAATAAACTTAATTATGAAAATTAGCCATTATATTATTTTAATTAGTGTTTATTTCAAATGGTAACTAATTGCCCATTAATGTATTTTGGACAGTTGTAAGAAAAGAGTACTATAATTTCAACCACGTTTATTCACTTAGCTTAGAAAAATATACAAAATTAATGTACCTTACATTCATTTTAGCACAAAGCGTATTACAGTTAGATAAAGAGTACATTTCAGTTTAAAGACTTAAAACAAAATTCTGAAAATTGAATAAAAAAAACTATAAATTATTCAAAAGCTTGTTTTATTGCATTACGGTTGCCATTCTGACCAATTTGTTAAGCACTACTAACAGGCTCATCATTTTGAATTATGGTCAAGTTAAAAATAAAATTTACATTCAAGGTGGTATTCTTGCTTAACTTCTACATTTATTCATTGAAAAGTCAAAAAAAAAAACAAATTCAATAATTAACTTGTATAAGTCCTCTGATCAAGCCAGTTGCCAATTGTTTTCAACTTTGCGCCCCAAAACCCAACCAAACAGTTGACAATTGAGTCAGATATCGAACCTGCTGCCTTCCGTATCTCTGAAACAACGTTTTACCCAACAAACTACTGCAGCCAAGTTTATCAGAACTTGACGTAATATAGTAATAGAAGCACACTTGGCGTGGAAGTCCCTGGATTCAATTCTAATCACTATTGAAAGATGGGAGATATATATTACATTCCTGTTTTCTACGTACAGATCTAGTAAGGTAAATGCTAGAGTTTACTGGGATTTTTTCTTCTTTGTGACATATAAAAATGGCCCATTATCAGTGAAAAGTCCTCCCGGGTACCAAACATGAGATAGACATTCAAATGCCTTACAACAGCTTATGATTGTTTGACAGATCTCTATCGATGTCAAATGCAAAAAGTACACAATGTCAAATTTTCTTATTGGAATTCAGAAAATAATTTCATACAAAGCAAAACATAATGTCTATTCAATTTTTATATCATGAAAAAGGACATAAAATGTAACCAAGGAATTCGTTGCCAACGGTCACGGTTGCGACAATTTCTTTGACGATTATGCAAATTTGATGAAACGGCGCACCTTCTGTAGGTTATTGTTTCACGGTCGGTCGCTGTTTTTCCATTTTATAAAAAGAAATCACAGTTAGAAAATTGGGACAAATCGTCACAAAAATAGAATTCACTGGAAAATCGCATCCTTTATGGGATGGATCTGAAGTTGATAAGAAAATTGCGATAAATACATCTCCCTCCCTCCTGCCGTAATCTGTTGTTCCCAGGCAAATGCCCACCGGAAAGTTTGCGGTTATGGTTTGTTAGACAGATACCATCGCGTGCTATCGAATCCGATGAGAGTCGTACTTGCGCTCTGGGTGGTGTTACTGGAGCGAGGTCACTTTTCGGACAAATTGATGAGAATTTTTCTTTTATTACCATCAATTTAGGTTTTTAATTTTGTTTTATGATAATCATTCTTCGCATCCAGTAGCAGATTTTAAGGAGTAAAAAATCCGCAAAATTGCCCTATTGTCTTAATTTCTTTCTCAATCAAAATTCAATTTTTCTACACAAGAGCTATTTTAATACAATTTACAGTTATTTAAAACTACTATACTTCCACACTCAAGTCGTAAGTCGAACAAATAATCTGTGGACTGATTTTTATACCGCTAAGTTAGTTAGCCGAGATTGCAACTGAACTGAGATTGCAAAATAGGTACGAAAACTAAAGTAATTGCGATCGAAAGATGATCTGTACTTTAAAATCATATAAGAAATTGAACACATATGTCATGACGTGAAGGTAAAATGTGCTTAATATTTCAACATTGACCTATGAGCGTTTCAGACAACCTATTTCTGTTGATAGAATCCACTAAACAGGGCCAGTTTGGCAAACACTTTGAACCAGTATTAAATAAGAGCTGGCATTATCCTTTAAATACTAAACCACATCAAAGGAAGGGCACTAGATCTTACTATATTTAACGTGCATTAGTGTTAGTCTTTCGCAGTGTCAAGATAAGATGAAGCACTTCACAATTTTGAATCTTAGACAAGTAATAAAACTGTTACTAGAGCTGACATTCTTTTTCTCAAATATCAGATACCATAACCACTAAGGAAACATTAAACCCTGCTGAATATTAAATTCTTGGAAATTTTGAAAAAACGCTTGCATAAAATAGTTTTCACCTATATCAGGTATAGAATCCTCTACTTCTGATTCCAAAAGCGACGTTTTATTCGAACAGGCAATAATGAGCCTTGATCGTGATCGTATATATATAATATATACAACTCTGAAAACGTGAGTTTCTAATCTGCTTGCTGTATGAAACATTTTTTAGAATTGAAGTTAAAAGTATTCCTATGAAAGAACCTCTTAAAATGAAACTTATAAGCAAATACGTTGCATTTTTCGTTTAGACCTTGTTGAAAAAGTCATGGTAAAAATCTATCGATATAAATGAAATCCTTTTGCTGTGTGTCTGCTGAAATATTTTAGGGATTAACTTGAAAAGGGCAGCACGAAATGGAATGAAATTTACATTAGGATGTTGGTTTCTGGGTAACTTTTTAAAATAAAAATCACACGTTTATATTGGTAGCGTACATTTCAAAATTAGAATTTTTTGAATTAACGCTGATTTGCATTTAATGCAATGTTGTTTATTATGCAATGCACACCGTTTCGGAATTGACTTTCTTTCAAAACAGTAGCATGTGGTTCTTTTCCATTTTTATAATTATTATTTATGTGTAATCAGTAGGGAAAATTCAAATAAATGGTATCGCATCTTTTTTTTTTCTTATCTTCTCAGATTATTTTTCTTCAATTTTTAAAATTATTATTTTTCCTTATTAGCGTATGTATTTACAATTTTCTCAATACGCTACCAATATAAAAAGCTATTGAATGCGATAAAAGTCCCTTCTTTAATACTTAAGAGCTTCTTAACTAAAAAGAATTTTAAGCCTTCAACTTTCAATTTGATTTGTTTTTAGCTAAACCCTTTACGGTCTTCATTTTAAAATGTAAATTAGGGTTTTGAAGAAAGCTAAGTCAATTATTACAATACTTATTTTTTCAAAACTTAAATATTATCGGGAACTAAGTATACGTTTTCCACTAGAAGCTACAAAGGCAGGATTTGACCTATAATATCTGATAAAATTTTTAACTGAAGTCAAGCTTTTTGCCATATTTCCAGCTGCTTGATAACGTGTTTTCTCTGAAGTTTTTTCTTTCGCAAGAAATCATTGCTATCTTTAAAATTGTAAAATATAATTTTATAAGAGAAATCATTATCGACGATCTAAATTAATAACCATCATAAAATTACAGAAAAAAAAACACTTTAAAATAGCAAAACAGTGATTAGAATTAATTCTTACAATTTAAAAAGGGAAAACATTCTAATTTACTCATTTTATAGTAATGAAAGTTATAAATGAGAAAATTACATGTATAAATGATAAGTATATTATTGAAATGAATTAACTTATCCCAATAGAGAAAAACAAATAGAAAAATTGATTCCAATAAATGAAATGGAAAAATCTATAAATACGAATATGAAATTCTCAATTGTGTAAAAATATTTAATGCGTCATCATAATATTTCATGTATTTATAAAGACTAACTTTGCTTCATTATTGCAATCATAACCGATAATTCTGTTTAAAAATAAAAAAATACTTAACTGGATAAAAAAAAAACTAATTAAAAATAATTTTTTTTATTCCATTACTTTTCTTTAGCTAAAATCGAAATGAAGTGAATATACTCTATTGTTGTCATTCGAGAATAGTGATATTAAATATGTATTTTAAAATTGAAAAGAAAGAAAACGATTATTATTCCAATTAAATTTTTTGAATCTCTGAAACTTATTATATTGAAGAAAATAAATGGCAGAATAATAAATGGTGTGTTTAATGTTTGACATTTACTCATTTATGAATAATTTCCTTATTATTATATCATTAAAAGAAATAATAATAGCAATTTTTTATATGTCAATGTAGATAGAAAAATTAAATTGCTATGTTATTATTTGATTTTAAAAAAAGATTGTAACCGTTTAATTTATCTAAATTATGTACATTTTTTTCATAATGAATTAATAAAAATATTATAGAGCTGTATTTACATAAAGTAGTAAATCCACCGCTCTCTACAAAGAATTTACTTAAAATAAGTCTCCAAAAAAAACTAATAAACATATAAAATTAAAATATGATCAAAAATATATTTATTCAAATTGTAGAGCACAAATTATGCTAAATAAATATTTTTTGGAATTGTTAATATGGCAAATTTTTATAGCTTGTTTTCAATATCATTTTATTTTAATAGTCAGAAAGAATCAAAATTATAATCTATAAAAATCTTATAAAATCTTATAAAAATAATAATCTGAGGAAGTAAAAACTATATAACTATTTTTATTTTAACTTTTTGAAGTAAAATAGTTAAAACATTTATGGATAACAAATGTTTCTAAGTAAAGTATAAAATTTCAGTACATTGTTACAAGCCAACAATAAAAATTGTATAAAATAATGTGAAAAAAAACAACCTTCTTTATGTTTCTTATTATTTGTTTATATTTCATGTGTTCATATATACATTAAATCAGCCAACTATTTCGTAGTTTCGGATCAAGGTAAATTGACGAGGTCGACCACTGAGCTGATGCTTTTTTTCTCCAAAAAGTTTCCACCACACTTGACTGCATTCAACCCTAATTGCTTTTTATCATTAAGATATACTTCCGAATGCTTACTTCTGCCATTGTGGAATCCTAAAAAGAATCAACGATATTTTGAACAACAATCCACGATAAGGTCCAAAGCTGAGCTTGTAGCATTCTTTTCAGATCTCTAAGTCAAGTTTCATCTTAGACTAGGGATAGTGTGAAAAAACGCGTATCTGATCTTAGCCATTGTTAAACAATGGGGAAAAATAAGGTGAAAGCAGACAATTGCAGATCTCTATATGCACACCGAACGGGGTTAGTGCTTGAGAGTTTTCAGAGATTCCACCCATGTTACATGTAAATATCTTCTATTGCTTATAAAAATTCTTCAAGGAAAAGTTCATGGTCGAACTAAAAACCTTTTAGATTAGATTGTTTTGATTGGGTCAGCTATTATTGTATTCAATCTTCTAAGGCATTTTTATTTGCTTACATACACAATTTTAATCTTGAACCTAAAAATAATTAACAAATAATTTGGAATAAAATTACAAAAATTTTTTGATGCAGACAGTGGATGCTTTTATTCTGAAATTCCTTCATGTATAATTCTAATGATGCAAATTTTATATATAAATGGGGCAGTTATAAAATATATTCCAAGCACAAAAACATGAGAATATTATGTTAAACATAGTTAAAAACCAAAGAACCTTCTTTCAAACCGAAAATACGATTTTTAGGTAAAAGCTCCAAAATACTTGGTATAAATGGGAATTTCTCTAGAAAAGACAAACTGCTTCAATGTCAAATTTTCCTTCACGTAAACCGCCTTTAGGGTGGGTGTGGAATTTTCAAACGGGCAATTGTACAATTATGCATCTCTATACTGAAACCAATTGATTAAGTAAAAAGCATTTCATTAATGTATTGACCTATTTTACTTTATCTCTGCCCCTTCTTGAATTGACTTCACTTGTCCTTGGTATATTATTCTCTTATCACAATACTTGCGGTTGAATTGAGAACTCGGAATAAAATGACACGAGACACCAACTGTTGCTTCATGCCTAAGAGGAAATTATGGTTTTGTAAGATAATCCAGATCTGATCAAATGATTGCTGATATTTCGATGATTAAGATTGATTACTTTTATAAATGGAGTGCTTTATTGATTGTTGTGCAGCACGGTATTTGATAGGAATATAAAACTGTAGAAAATTCGAATACTACAGTACTCTTTTTACCCAACATAATGTAGGATTTTTGTTTAAACTTATCAACCTATAGCATAGAGCACTGATTCCGTACAGTGTGTATTAAATGCAAATATCTACGGAAAATTGTTATTAAAGTTCGACATCTAGACATATGAATGTTTTTATTATTTTTAACAACTTAGATTTTTATTAAACCTTAATGTGTTTCTGATAACTGGGAGCACAGACGAAATGTCTATTTGATGTTAATATGATGTTCAAAATAAAGAGAATTTTCACATTTTGTGAATGTCTCCAGGACTATTGGACAGATTTTGATGATTTCGTTTGAAAACGGATAGATGTAATGCAATAAAACAATTATTCCATCGTTGTAACTTACATTCATGATCATGCGTAGCCAGTCATCAAAATCAAAAGGTATTAAATAGTGTTTAAAATATGAAACAAAAAATTTACTGCAAGGAGTCTCCTCTATGGTTCTCAATCCATTATTTTGTACTGGAAATAAAGCAGTTAATAAGAATCCGATCTCTAACTTATCCCCCTCGTTCAACAAGGGGGTTTTCACGTCCTGAAAGATTCTCAATTCAAAGGATTTGTAATTGCCCACCTCAGAATGCTCCAGATATGCTCTGTATAATTGTGTCTAGCTGACCAATCGAGCTATGAATATTTTCATTTTCCATAAAAAAGTTGATTAATTGATGTTTTGCTCATCGGCTATTTGATTGTGTGTTGTCATCCACCAAAATAAGAACTGCCTACTGCACTTTTTGCTGAGACGAATACGGTACTCCAAGGTGTCACCTTTTTATCTCACACTAGTCACAGTCCCTTTTTTAAATATATGAGCGGGTATGCGACCATCCATCATCATGTCAGTCTACCTCTACAAACGATCAACCTACTCCATCCATAATGGTCGATTTCTTGGACATTGGATAACTGGTCCCTGATCATTTCCATATAAAAATACATCGAGAATCAGAGTTTAAGCTTAAGATAGATTCATCATTAAGGACACATGTTATTAAATATAAGAAAATTGGCGAGATATAATAATTTTATTCCTTTCGATTTTGGGATTCGTATAATGCAACATAATTATTCAATGGCCTATATTTTACAAATTACAATTGGTTCTTATTCATATATATGTTATAATATTATACTATATATATAATATAATAGGCTATCAAGTAATTACGATTCCTCGATTCATATTTTTCTTCTAATTAAACAACATTCTTTGCCGTTATTATTTTTATTTTTCATTGTTACATGTACTATTCCTACTTTAGATTGATATTTTATTCATGGTATCGAAACGGCTGCTGTTACCTAATCGAACAGATCAGGTATCAACTTGTCTTTTGAAAATAGAATAACTTGACTAGGTTATGTTTTGTGATCTCGCTTTTGGAAGGATCTTGTGTTCTTCGAGGTTAAAAGTCTCATTTCTCACATCCCAAAAATAAAACAAGTTCGATACTTGACCACGTTTAAAATGTCGGGCTGTGAAAGAATTTGCACATGTTAAAAATTCTTTATTATCTAATATTCTTCTACTAGAGAGGTTGGAGAGGAAGATATCCGCTAAGGTTATGATCTCTTACTTAACAATCGTCGAATATACTTAGGTTATGTTAGTGGTCTCGGGCTCAGAAGGAATTTGGTTCGATACCACAAGTCGTTAATGATTATTTTGATGAAAAAGCAGGGGCACCTTAAATGTTCCATAAGATCCAATATTTCCTATGGTATGAGGTTTCTTAAAGAGGAAGACACCAGCAAAAGTACTGGCCTAATCATTTAATTATGTTTAAAAAAACCGAGGCCGTTTTTGTGTTCTGTCGGTAAGAATAAGAAAAAGGGAAAATGTCACATTAACTTAGTCTAAACTTTACACGTCAAAATAATGAGCATTATTGAAGGTACATGCTTAAGCAATTTGCAAATTTTACTCATTTGTGGGAATAAATGTGCTATTTATCTATGGAAAGTATTCGCTGATGGCAATAATTTACGATGACTATTTAAATTTCTACAACAGTAGCCTGCCTAGAAAACAAGAGATATTTGAATAGCTTACAACAGCCCTTGACTGTTTGGCTCTCTGTAACTTGATATCAAATAATAAAATGAAGTTAGATAGTGTCAGTTTCATAATGATGTACTTAAGCAGAAAGTAATAAACTCTCTTCCAAGTCGAACGTTTGTTCAATATTCTAAGAATATTCCAATAAAACTGTGTTTCATTTCGTATGTGTGCGAATAGTGGTCTTTTCTCCCCGTTAGGCTAAAATCAAAATTGCATTAAATCAAAATATGAAACATTTGCCTCGAAAAAAAAACAAAAGTTCAACAGAAAAAGGCAGTAGGTAATATTTTTAGAATTGAATCTATTTAAGTAAATATTGATTTGCATTGACCAATGATTAAAAATAAGCAGTAAGTAAACATGTTCTTAATCCATTTTTGTCTTTAAATAAAAAAAGCAAAGCTTTCTCTCTAATCTTAGTTATCGAAAAAGGAAAATTCGCTATCTTCTGGATTATTTGTTACAATGCAGTAATTAAAAATAAAATCTCGACTTTTCCTTTTTTTTCCCATAAACACCGCAACACACCCGAACAAAAGAAAAACAAATATTCTTGAAATTAAAAAAATAAAGTCTTATCGCACATCAACCTAATTCCGAATAAAAAGAAATTCCCCTAAGTCGACTTAATTATTCAGCAGATCTTACTTTAATCCAAGGGTATACGATGACACATGTCAAAACTGCAGAGACCGTGTTAAAAATAATAAATGAAAAAAATCGTATCAAAATTTACCTATCGCATCGACGATTACGGCTTGGGAAAAAAAAAAAAGATTTCTAATAGGGTTAAAGTACTGAAAATGTGGCTTGGCATATTGTTTCTCGGCGATAGGGGGAAATATGCAAATGATCCCCAACGAATGGGATTCGCTTCCTTAAATATTCGGAACCGAATAAATTGATGGCATAAAACAAGAGCGTTTTGGTCAGTGTATGGGGATGTTGAACCGCCATTACACGGTGCAAACGTAACTAGGATGAGAACGTAGCGCCGTTCCTGACATTTGATGGGTTGATTCAAGAATACAAACCTCTGATTAAAGGATTCGAAACGAGCTAGGATTTGACTCTTTGTTCGTTTGGCGTGGTCTTTGTTATATCGGACATGAGCTGCTGTGTTCGTGACGAAAATGTACCATTTCTCGCCAGTTTTGTTCACTAAAATTATTTAATAACCATAATCACTACTTTTCACAAAATAAGTTTAGTTTCATTTATTTCCGATGGAGATAAATTATTATTTTTCTTTGCAGACAATAAAAGGTATAAAAAGCCACAAATAAGGTAACATTATCCATACTCAACGTTTAAAAAATAAAAAACTTGATAATTACGTGACGCACTTCCGGCTGCTAATTTTGTTTCCAACCACAAATCCGCTAAATACACAAATAGTCTCGTTATTTTGAATTACAATTAAGTGATGCAGTCTAAGATGAGCTGGTATTCTTTTCTCCACGCCATACCAATAAAAGGAATTGTAATCAACAGAATTATTCATAAGCACTAAGTTTCTATCTCTTGCAGTATTTAGTTGGTACAAATTTTGAACCCATAACTTTTAGAATTTGAGAATTATGCAGTTTCTAACTAGGCTGAAATAGACCCTTTCTAATAAGCATAAATAAACAAGTAGATATATTATAAAGTAATATGCATTATAATTGGTTTATTGCCATCAGCTCGTGTGAGATATAGTACCCATATGTGCTCTAGTTCAGAAAAATACTTCAAGAAAATTTTAACTGTAAGCTTTTTTTTATGTATCTTCTTTTAAGTTTCAGTATATTTACAGAATTGAAAATTAATAGCATAGTATTAACCATTAAATATCATTTTAGGAAAATGATTCTTATAAAAGTTCATTATGATTGCGATCTTTGTTTTAACGATTTCAATTTGAAATTCGCAAAATCACCAAACTTCTTTAACAAATATTTGTTCTCATTTTGTTTTTTCAACATTTGTTCATGGCTAATTTATAGCAAATTATACAATTTAAAATAAATGCTCTCATTGCCTATAATTTCATCACATTAATCAAGTTGTCCCTCTCAATGACATCTTATTCATCAACATTTTTTTTTTGTCTGGCAATATGGGGTGCGCTGCTTCACTTTTTCAACTGAACCGCAAACGGGTGTGGAGTCCAACTTCTTCAGTACACACATGCCGTAGGTACCTGTTTATAGGGTAGGCAACCATTCACAATCCATACATACAAGGAAAGGTCAAAGATAGGAGAGAGTGAGATCCATACTCGTACCGAAATTCGAATCCAAGACCTCCCAATCCGCAGTCATGCACGTTGACAACTAGACAGTGTGGGCGGCATCAACAACATTCATTTCACATTATTCAACAATAGCTAGGATCGAAACCAAACCCTTTCACTGGGTTTAGTATCTTACCATTCATTTGACTGGGAATTTATAACTTAAAATAAATTCTGAATCACAATCACTAGGTGGCTATAGTTGAGGTAGGAATCGAAAAAAGGAACTCTTGAACACGATTCCAGACAAAAAACATTCAACTCTTTTTTGATGACCATATTAAAAAAAATGCTTAGTTAATTTTATTTCCACCAATTTTTTAATATATTAAAATATTAACAATTTTTACTCGTGAAAGTTTGTTACCGAAGAATTTTGAAAGCAAATTTATATTTTT
>JAPDSC010149478.1:11833-36356 GCA_026290005.1 Latrodectus geometricus
TTATTTATTTATTTATTTATTTTTTTTTTTTTTTTTTTTTTTTTTACATTTGTCAGGTTAAAAGATGGTAAAGTGATTCCACCTTCTGAACATATTGAAACTTGTGAAAATTCTACAGGGAAATTTAAATTATGCATTGATCACATGACTCCAGCAGATAGATTAAAATATGCTATCATTGTGTCAGATGGTGAAACTGAGATTAAAAGTGAAGCTATGATGAATAGTGAGTAAAACCTTCTAATCAATTAATTCTTTTGCAGTTTTATTTTTCCAACACTGTATTCCAAGAAAAACGTTCATGAATTTATTTAAAAAATATATAGGGAAGTTATTTTCATATAATATATTATGAGCCTTTTAAAATAGTATTTACATTTTTAACTATAATGGAAATTATTAATTTTAAATTGTAAAATATATAATTATACTCAGAAATAAGGTAATGTAATGTTTCTGATTAATGCCAACGAATGTATATTGTTGATTGCCAGATTGACTGGAGTTTCATTTTTGGAGTATTTTGAATCGTGATTTAGATTTATGGAACATTTTAAATTTTATGATTGAGAGTAACTCTAATTATTATTTTTGCCCCTTTTAGAATAGAAACCATCATTTCTTGTTTAAATTATCAGTTTTAGTTACTTAATTTCAAAAACGTTTTCTACAAAATTTTTTGGTTTATTTTTAACGTATAAAATATATTGCTTTTTTAATTTTAAGTCTTTTGTTATATTTCATTAGTTTATTTTCTTATTTCTTAAAAGTTGCTTTTTATTTATTTCGTATTCAGAATAACGTTTTCTATACAAAAAAAAAAAAAAAAAAAAAAAAAAAAAAAATTTAATAAATTTAAATGTGGGTTTCATATGATCAACATAGATGTTTAAATTAATTTAAAAATTAAAATTACTAATAATCATTCTAAGTTAATATTTTTAACATTTATATCTTTATACATTTTTTAAACATAAATTATTTATTCAAAAATGTTGAATATGAATTAACGTTTATTTTAAAAAAATTTTATTTATGAAGTTAAATTTAAGCCAACAATTTAGGAAATTTAAACAAAGTTATAATTCTATACTAAATTATCTTAAAATTTTGTTATAATTTACCTTTAGTAATAAATAGCATAGTAACTGAATTTATGAAACATGACTTTTTCTACATTGATATACAAACTGATAATTTAAAAGCCAGGTTGATGTATATTAATGAAATTTAGTTAAGAAAATTTTAAAAAAAGTAAGATTATTTTATTATGATTATTGATATCACTTAATGTTTAAATTTATGAAATACTTCCTTTTAAATTTTTTCCAAATGATCTTTCTCATTGCCAACAGATAAATTATAATAAAATAAATGTTGTTAGAATTAAATGATATTTTAGTTTCAGAAATTTACGGAACAATAATATTTTCATGTTTAAAATTAAAATATACATTCTAATTATAAAAACAATTGATGAAATTTGAAAGCTAATTTATTCATAAAAAGTCATCTACATTAGTATTTTTCACTAAATGTGTTATCTCCATATATGTGAGTAAAAACACTTCCTTGTTTTCTAATTCTTGTTAAATTCTTGGTGTGGAATTTTCAAATTATAACAAATAAAATAATGTGTCTAAAAATTGTTGGATAAGTGTGTATAAAATTGGTACTTAATTGAACTAAAAAATTCTATATACATTTTTTTTTATTTACAAATTATGTATAGAATTAATAAACTTTCTTTTTCTAATTGTATATGGACTAAATGCATTGTAATATAATGGACTAAATGCATCTAAATGTATTATTTTATTTTGTTTCTTTGTAAATTAAAAAAACATGGCTTAAATTTTAATTTAAAAAATTTACTTGTTTATTTTTATTATTTGGACAGTATATTTTGTCAAGGTGATTAGACATCAACTTTTAATATCTTCTGAATTAACTTTGGGATAATGATCATACTATCTGTTAAAAGATCTTTTAGGGTTGAAAATTTAAGACTGTAAAATTTGAAAATGTCTAATCCTTTTAATAAGGTATCTTTTCTTTCCATTTATAGTGATGCCTGCTATGCCAGGAATGTCTGGAAATAAACCATATTTTGTTAAAGGCTTAGAACCAGTGAAAGTTTCTGAAGGACAGACAATATCTTTGAAAGCTGAATTACCACCCCATTCTGCTTGCAAAATCAAATGGTAAAAATATGAACAACTTACAGATTTCTTAAAAAGAGTACTTTTGGCTTTTCCTGTTGTATTATTTAAAATTACTCGTCTCATATTTAAATCATTTTTATAATATTATAACTAATTTTACAGTGAAAATTGTGTAATATAGGTTGAACTTCAATGAAGGTTTATACAAAACGCAAAAATATTTTTTGAGTTATTCCTTTTTTATATCCTTCAATTCATTCAAAGTGAATTTTTTTCATGAATTTCAAATTCTTTAGTGAAATTTTTCATTTTTAATTTATTTCTTAGGATGAAAGATGGTGATGATGTGGTAAAGAATGATGGAACTCAAATGTTAGAACTACCAAATGGAGCTATTGCACTTATCGGTGAAGGTGCTACACCAGAGGATTCTGGGAAATATGTCGTCATTGCTACCAATGATGAAGGCAAAACCAGAAGCTCTGCTATGGTTGCTGTTGTAGGTAATAAAATGATAATGTTTTATCTAATTTTATTTAAAAAAGAAATATTTTTATAAGTTTTTGTACAAAAGTCTCAAGTTTTTAGGTTAATAGTATAAAAAATTGCTATATAATTTTTTTATAAGCATACACTTGGGGAAGCAAAATCTTTTCAAAATTAGGGCAGTATTTTATAAACAGTGATTTAGTTCGATTTATCTCTGTAAATGGAAATGTTACATGCATACATATTTAACACATACATCGATACATAAATTCATAATTAATAGAATGTTTTTCAAACATATTATACATATGTATATATATGAATAATTTGCTTACAAATCTTATAAGACATTTCTTTTACCAAGATAAATGTTATTTAAACTAAACTAACTGCGAGATTTATTTTTCTTAAAGTATTTTTAGATTTTACTTCATTACCTGTATGCACTTTTCTTAAACATTTAGGTGATGGATTTTAATTACCTGAAATTGTTGAACCATTGAAGCCTGCTTCTTTTGTCCAAGGAGAATCAGGAAAATTAAGTGGGAATTTATTAGCAAAAATTTATGGGGAGCCTCGACCTGAAGTTAAATGGTATATATTGATATTTCATATTATGAAAATTGTGATTTCTCTAGTTCAAGCTGTCATCAATTCTGTATATCAGGGTGTTATGCTGTTCCAACAAATTGTCATTATTTTATATTAAATTTTGATTCTTGTATTTTTTGGTCAATAATTTTACATGTAACTTTCTAATTTCCTAACTTTTTTGAAATATGATTATTTTGCGATTTTTTTTAATTTATGTTTCTTGTATTTAAGGAAATTATTAACATTTGACCAATCAAATGTTACAAACAGTTTATTTTACTTTCCAACAAATAAGTATTAAATTTTTTAAACAACATTTAGTATTTCAAAAATTTATAAGTAAAAATTTTGCAAAACGGTTGTATTTCATATTTTATTTCTCATCATTATTTAGTGAAATAAAATATACAATGCAAATGGATTCAATAATAAAACATTTAATATAAATATATGCCTACATTTATTTTGAGTAATAAGCACTTTCCCATATAGATTAAGTATTAACTTTCTACCATTGTAAGTGGTGTTGTTTTTTGCTATAGTTCATTTTGCTTTTTTTTTTTCTGTGATTAATAGTGCACCAGAAACTTGAAGAATTAGCTTTCATTGTTTAATTTTTTTTAGTATCCATGGATTTATCTATTTTATTAGAGATTCTAAGTTACTCATAGCACTTACTTGCTTTGTCAGATAATACTGTTTGTTTTAATTATCTGTTCTTTTGAATTTTCATATTCAGCTTATATTAGATATTAATAAATTTGGACTAAAAGAATAATAGTAAAATTTCAATTAATTTAAGAAAAGAATAATCCACATCTTAAAAATATTTTTAATATAAATTTTTCCATAACTTAGACAACATATTAAGTATAGTAATAATTGATTGTCAAATATATTGCTTTATAGGAAAATTTTAAGTTTAAAAATTTTATCAATTATGATCAAAACAAATGAAAAGGTAAAAAAAAGTGTTTGCTTCTGTATTGTGTTATCAAACAATTTATTTAAAATAAGGTTTGTGCTTCATCTAAAATCCCTTACCTGTTGTCTCCAATATCATTTTAACTTTTAACTAAGAATGTTATTTGATATTTTTATCTGCACTGTTTAAAGTTTTGTTAATAATTCTTATAATGTTAATAAAAATTCATTATAAAACAATTCAAATCTGTATAAAATATCTACCAAATCTGTATAAACATAATTTATTAATAGCTTTTTATAATACTAATTATTTGAGTGAGTGAATGTATAATTACTTAAGAGTGAGGGAACAATTAATTGAAAATGTCTTTATTTAAATGAATATAAAAATGGAAAAGTTTCCTATAACTAACTTTTCAGCTTTATATTAATAAAACATAATTAGTAATTAGAATTCTATCTACTTTTTTTAAAAAAAATTGGTTTTATATTTTCATGTACATATCCTAAATAATACTGTTGGGGTTCTAAAAGTGTCAATATTTCTTTGACATATAAGTGTGTTAGTCTCGTCTCTAGAGGTCTCAATTACTAAAACCATTCTTTCCACAGAAGTATCCAACCATTCATTGAACTTGAAAAAACTACGTTTACTTTGTGGGTGTCCACACACAGTTGTAAATGCATTATTTAATACTTTGGAGACACTTATATAGCAACAAAGTAAAAGCAGCTGATCAAACAGAACCTTCTACCTCTTAAAAAAACAATCATAAACAGGGAGAATAGGAAATAACTGTACAAAAAGTCTATTAATGCCTATAGCTATTAAACATCTGCAGTAATTTATGTTAATACTTGCAATGATATATATTTAATATGTTAAGTGCTAGAATAATAAAACATTACCTAAATAGAAAAGTCTTTCAAAATTCTGTTTAATTCTTTTCTTTAAAGAAAGTTTTGTGTGATTGAAATATATTTATGTTAAACATATATGTAATCATATTAATTATTTCTGTCATGTGAATAAAATTATGAATTATCATGAATTTCATATTCTTTTTAGAAATGTTTACTTTAGCTTGGCACTTCGTAAAAATTAAAAGCGATTTTTTTTCTTTACTTTGAAGAATCTCCATTATTCATCAAGCCACTTGAACCAGTTACATGTGTTGTAGATTGTCCAGCAAAATTAGAATGCAAAATTTCTGGAGAATCATTTCCTGATATAAAATGGTAATAATTTTTTCGTTTCCTAAAATCTGTATTTTCTATGGTAATTTATATGTTTATTTCAGGAGATATTATATAAATGCGAAGATAAAAATGTGATTTCTTTTGATTTTTTGAAACCATATAAAAGAATCCTTTTAGATGTGATTAAGAAATTATACATTGTATATTTTCTTGTACGCATGATTTTTTATTATTCATTTAGTTCATCTCTATTAGTGATCTACATTTCTTTAGAGCAAGACAATGAATGAATTTCTCTTGTATTTGTAGATCAATGTATAAAAGTATCAATACAAAAATTCTATTATTATAATTCTGCCACTGTAATCAAATTCTATATTGAATAATCATTTTTTATTTTATATACATACATGTATGCCAATATACATTCTTAAAAGTGTACAGACACTTTTTTATATATGATATTGACATGGTCACATATATGATATGAGATAGAATATTACAAAACTTTTAACAATATGCTACTTAATTATATATTACATAATATATATCTAGGCTATTGTGTAATATTATTTTCTTATTTTAGGACTAAAGATGGAGAAGAAATTACAGATGACGATCCAAATGTGCGAAAACATCAGTTACCAAATGGTGAAGTGGCCTTGATTTTTGATAAATGTAAACCAGAAAATGCTGGTAACTATGTGTGTACAGCTACCAATAAAAATGGAGAAAAATCTTCAGAAGCACCTTTGAAAATAATAAGTAAGTAAAAATTTATTTGGGTTACAAAGTTTTCAATTATTATTAATAATAATCATTTTATTTTGAAACATTCTAAACAAAGGAATTATCAAAAAAAGCTACAAACTTAACTGAAAGATTGAAAAGAAAAATACAGTTTTGTTTAAAATTTTGATTAATTACACACAAATATATAATTTTGCTGTTTAAAAAAAATGTTATTAATAATGTTAGTTTTAAAATATATTAAATTTACAGTATAATGATTTTAATGTGCTTATAAATTTGATTTTTAATAGGTAGAGAGCGAGTAGGAGAAATGAAAAGCTCTCCAGCCTTTGTGACTCCACTTACTGATTTGAAAGTTGAAGAAGGGGACACTTTCAAGTTAGAAGCTACAATCTCTGGAAATCCTCTACCAGACATTCACAGGTATTTAGACGATCAACCTGTATCATGTTCTGATACTATTCTTCCAGCATTTGACGGTAAAAAGGTAGTAGCATCAGTTAAATTAAAATAAAGTCAATAATATTTAATTGATTTTAAATATTTTGCTTTGTAAAATAATCTGTTAACTTTCTGTTTTATATGATTAATTGATAAAAAAATGAGCTTTTATTTTATTATTTTAAAATTAGCTATGTTTGGGTTCTTTATAATCATTAACGTTTCTTACTTCAATCTCTCCCACATTTTTCAATTTACTTTAAATCAAAAAGTATTTTTTAAAAAGTAATTCAAAATTCTTGTTTGTTTATTTTTAAATATACCCCAAGCAATATAAATTCTAAAGGAATGTAATGATTTTTTTAAATTATTTTAATAAAATGAAAATTTAAAGAATAGATTATCTATTTTTGCTGTATAATTGCTACGTTTTTGCTGTATGACTCATGGTTGTTGATAGTAATTTTGAACATTCTTTGGACCAAAGATATTTTTTAAATAGCTCTCAAACACAAATTATAAGTAGAGCAACAAATCTAACAAGTATATTCACTATATTTTCCAATTAAAATAGAAATTTATCTTTTTTTATAAATAGCTTTAAAAATTGCTATGAAAAGTAAAGTCAAAATTATAATAGCTAATAAAGTCAAAATTATTTCCTATTAAGTGAATTATAAATACACATGCTTAATTTAATAAGCATTTTTAATTTAAGAAAATATTTTGCTTTAAATTTTCTCAAAATATGTTTATGGATTATGTTGCATGTTGGCATTATAGGGGTATTTTTGATTAATACTACAGTAGAAGTCCGATAATCCGGCTCGGTACCGGACTACCAAAAATTCCGGTCTATTGGACGATAATTATAAGAACAATAGGTTAATAATTAAACTACAAATACAGTATGCAAATACATACAACAAAGTTTATTTTACATTTCACAGGGCTCGGAGTTGTCCTGATATTCCTTAAATTCCTGATTTTTTAAAATACGTCCTGAAATGTCCTTATTTTATGAAATAAATCTTGGAATTCCTTAACTTTTTATTATATTCCTTTGAAAGTTTAATTTTTAATAATTTTACATTTTTCAGTGGTAAATTTTTCTTCATGTGGAATATATTTTTTCTTTCAACTGCTTTCGATTCAAAAAGAAATTCTTGCCAAACCTTTTTTGTTCTTTTTCAAATAGTAAATAGGGTTGCCAAACATTTGTCTCCGCCTGATTTTCTGCCATTGGTCACATTAAAAAAATTTAAGTTTGGCTTAACCATTAAATTCTATTTTTTGCCTTTACTGTCGAAAGATTCTATTTTTAGTATTTATACAACAATTAATAATGATGGCAAAATTGTGAGAATTATTTGCCTACGTTTATGCGCATGCGTGAAATACTTAACGCGTCATTTTGAACAATTTTGATGGGTGTTTAAAGAACGTTTATTAGCAAGTTTAAAACTTTTTTTTTGAAAAAAATTAATTTTCTTTTAAAAATGCAGAGGAAAATGAAATTTTCTGATAAATGATTGGAAATGCAAATTGGGAATAAATGCCTAATTAAGACTAAATAAGAAATGTTGACGATGTTCATTCTGCCGAGTGTTTCGTATGCAAAAGCAAATTCAGTGTTCTAAATATGGATTTTAGACAAGTGCTTGCTCATGCAGATTAAAACACAAGAAAGCTATGAGCTGTAACAAGAATCAAACACTGTTTACTATCAAGTCATCAACTTCATCTGAATTCTCGACATCGACTGTAGTAGTGAATAACAAATCATGGCTTCCCGAAACAGCATCATAGAAAACCATTTTAGTTTTGGTGGTAATAAAAAAAATAATTATGCTTTTTCAACTTTGAAAGATTTAGCTAGCATTTACGGAGAAATTTTTGACGATTCCTCCGTAGCAAAATATCTCAAATTATTTGAAATAAAAAGTCAGATATATGATTAATTTTGAACTAGCTCCGTATTTCTAAATTCTCTTGTTTCAGGATATCGGCACTTCACATTTTGTTTTACTTTTTGATGAAACTACTAAAATACAAATAAAGAAACAGTTGGATATTTATATCTATTGGTCTGATAAACAAGAAAAAAAAATGTCATTTGTTACTTCGAATCACATTTTTTAAAACATTCTAAGCCAATAAAATTGTAAAAATTTTATTAAAAATAATGGTTTGAATTTAGAAAAATTAATGCAGTTGTCAATGAATGGATTAAGAGTTAATTTAGCTGTTTTAAAGCTAATAAATCGTGAATTGAGTAAGAGCAAAGTTTACCATTACTAATTGATTTGGGTATGTGTTGCTTATACATAATCCATGGAGCACTATGTAAGGGTATTGATTGTATTATTGATAGATTTGCTGTAGATATTCATCAATTTTTCAAGCTATCTCTATCAAGAGGGGAAGATTATCATTCCTTACAGTTGGAAATACTGGAAGAAACCTTAACTGGACTTAGTTTCCTTCGTTATGTTGAGAGAAGTTGGTTAACTTTGGGATCAATTTGTGAGAAAATCGATGAGCAATATGATGTTTCAAAAGAATATTTTATTGTTAAAGTATCTAACGAGTCGAAATATCCTCTTTCTGATAGACATCTTCGGATTATAAAACATTTGAAAGACTCTAGCATATCAGCATTTTGTTTCATTTTTTGTAAAACTTTTGAACCATGTTTATTTCTAATGCAAAAAGTCTAACTTTTAATACATGTGATATACAGTAAGTTAAATTAACTTGTTCATAGTATCATGTTTAAATTTTTAAATCCAGAAGAAATCTGTGAAAAAAATGGAGTAAAGTTGCTATACATAAATGTTGATTCAGGAAAAAACTGGTTAAACTTAAAAACAAGATTGAAATAGGTCATGATGCAACAGCAATACGGGAAAAGCTTACGGATAAAACAACATTTCTACAAAGTGTCAGAAGTTGCTTTATAGCAACTTCTAAGCATTTGCTTCAAAAACTCCCTATAAATCCTTTACTCTAAGATTTCCAGTGTTTGTCTCCTTATAATAAAAAGAGGGAGAGTCTAGGAGCTCATTTAGCAGATTAATTTAACACATTCCTCATGAATAAAACTTCTTTAGACTTTAATAAGATGAATGAATAGTGGATTCTTTACATGTGTGAAGATGCGACTTTGCTTATGAATGATTATGATAATGACCAAAATATCTGTAAATATTGGAATGCAGTTTTTAATATAAAAAATGCAGGTGGTTAAATAAAATATCCTACTCTTTCTAAAATTATTATTAAAGCATGTCTGCCGTTATTAAATGTAAATTCTCAACCAGAAAAATTTTTTTCAACAATTCTGTTGTGACAAAGGAAAGAGCTTTATCGGAATTAACAGTTCAAAGTTTACTCATTTGTCATGAAGTTTTTGGAATGCATGGCAATTCTGTTTTCTCCATTCCATATATAAAGAAATGGTGCATTATATTAAAAAATCTCAAATACAGAATATGCATCATATATGCAAAAATTAAAATATGCAACACAATTAGAGAAGAAAAGAAAGGAGGAGGAAGACAAAAGGTACTTGTAAAAAAAAGTTTAAAAAATCGCACTTGTTAGAAAAATTAATAAACTTGAGGGGACTAATAAGTGTGCAGCTCAAACACTTTTGGATGATGCAAATAAAAAATAGCATGTGCTATTAGTGATGATCATGAGTGATGTGAAAGTTAGACAAATGATGCTATCTGCTGCTAATGCAGAGACTGCATCTGTGAATGATTAGTTAAAAAAGAGCATTATTAAATTATCGGAATTAAATGCTAATGCATCTAGTTCAAAATGAACATTAGTTATACATATAAATTTACTGTAATATAAAGCATTTATCATGTAACTTAGTAGTTTTTTAAAATGTTCAGTATAAAAAAGTTTAAATTTCTGTATCATTTTTCATATTTTTGTAATAAAAATTAAAAACACAAAATTTATTAAATAGTATCTCTACCTCTCTAAAATGTGTTATATTCATAAAACAGAAATTAGTATGTAAAAGTAACATTAGTTTTGTTTAATTATTGACATATGTCCTGAAAAATGTCCTGATATTTCTTGAAAATATTGTCCTGAAAAAAAAATTTCAGTACTCCTACCCCTGCATTTCATATAATGTATGTACACGTACTGTAAAACATATTTCACTTAGATTTAAAAAAGTCATGAATGTCATTTTGTTTTCTTGACGTTTGGTGTTTAGTTTAAAATTTATTTCGAATGAAATGGAAATCAATAGTTTTTGAAGCACTGTACTCAGCAAAACAGATGAACTTATTTAGTGATGCTGCAGCTTCTGCCCAGCTGATTTTTTTTCCTTTTCTTCCGTTTCGGCATCTGAGTCACTTTGTTTAGGCTTAGGTTTTGAAAACCTGGTCACTGTACAGTTAGAAAGAAAATCACTTATTTTTATAAACAGTTTCAAAAGTTACGTTTACTGCGATGTGAAAGGACGCAAAAAACAACAACGCACAAAAAAATAAATGGCGAAGATGCTTCGTGATTAACGGATCTGCACTGCACCTGAATTTATTGTGACAGCTGAGACTAGGCGGCCGCTAATTGTTTCCGAACAATACCGAGCTACCCAGAAAACTTCCGAATTGCTCTCGAGCGTTTTTATTTGTTTTAAAGACACACTTTTGGAGAAAACCAAAATTTTTTACAGTTTTCCGGAGTGATGCCGGACTATCGGGCATTCCGGACTGTTGGAAGCCGGACTAATGGACTTTTACTGTAAAATGCATTCATTTTATTTATTGTTAAGTATTTATTTATTTTTAAATACATTTATTTTACCTCTGATTTATTACTTCTCTATTTAAATTATAGAATTCTGAAAAATGTTAACTGAATAATTTTTATTCCAAATCATAGAAACATATAAGATGTTTTGTTTTTAATAATGTTTACTTCAAAACTTTCAGAATAAATATCATTAAGATTACTATCGATTCACTGATTTTATGTTTTATTTATTTTAAAAAATCGTTCATTTCTATTTTATATTTTTATAGGCTTGCTTGACAGTTTACAAATGTAATCCTAGGCATGAAGGAGTGTATGAATGTAAAGTTTCCAACATTTTAGGTGAAGCTAGCTCCAAAGTAAAAGTATCTGTCAAAGCCTATGAAGCACCTAACTTTATCGAAGGACTTTCCGACGCACAAGTAAGATCGCAAATTTACATATTTTTAGTAAATATTTAATTATTTTTTAAATTAAGAAATTTAGTAAAGCTGTTTCATCATTTCTTAAATTAAATGCATTGTTTAAGTTTGATTAGATTAATCTTTTACTAAACAAAAACCTGAGAAACATGTATAGATTATTGATAAATAAGTCTACAACCTAAAAAATTTGTATTTGATTTGTTATCTTATCTAGTTAAAATATTTATAATGTGGTCCTAAGGTCAATTATATATATATATACTTGTGCAAACCATAATTTATTAATAGTATGTTCTATTAATGTAATTAATTACATTATTAATATAACTTATTTTATATTTAAACTTAAAGTGTAAAATAGCTTTATATCATATATTAAGTGACTAATTAGATAAAAGTATTATGCAGTGTGATAAAAACTATGTTAAAGAATATTAAATGTTGGAGAAGAAAAAGATATTATTCACATTATGATTTTTATTAAGTATCGTGAGCATCATGTTTGATCTATTTACAATTAATTTGTAATTAGTATTTTTTCAATAAAAACAATCCCTCTAAAATATTGTCATGAATATGTATCAAATTTAAAAAAATACATTTAAAAATATTATTGGAAATATGTATCTTCGAACAAGCTATATATTATAATTTAACAATATATTTCTTAATTTTTGATTGTAATTTTAGCAATTCAAACTTCATTTATATTTTCACATAACTATTTTCTAAAACTCATGGAATAAATTTACAGTAGTGGTAAAAATCTTTTTTCAGGAATAATTTCAAATATGAAAAGTTTCTACTATAAGAAAATAAACAGCAGAAAATAAGTGTTTGAAATAAAGAATTGATAATAGACTTTGAAATAAAGAATTACTGTTTTTAAAAAAAGAAATTACTAGTATCAGAAAATTATAAATTGAAATAAAAGTTGTAATTTTTTTATTGTAATTTTCATTTTTTCCTGTTATTTTCCAGTTTGTAGTGAACAAACCAATGAAATCAATTTGCCGAGTCAAAGGTATTCCTGAGCCAAATGTTGAATGGTATTTTAACAGGGAAAAGTTGACACCTGGAGTGAAATATTCCATTCTTAAAGAAGGTGATAAGTGTATTTTGGCTGTCCCACACCCACAAAGTAGTGATTCTTGTATTTATGAATGCCGAGCAAGGAATTCAGTTGGCGAAGATTCTTGTCAAGCTAACATTGGAGTTAGGTTAGTGAAATAATTTGAATTTTTAATCTGCATATAAAGTCCTGTCAAACAGAAAAGGTATGAATTCTGCCAAATTATTGGCAAATCATTTAATACTTTTTAAAGTGCATATTTAATGATGATTGAAATAAAAATGAGTTTAAAAAAAAAACTCTAACTAAATAAACTAAAAAATTCTTAACTTCTAAAAAAATTTAAAATGATTAATTTAAATAATATACAAAGAAAATTTTTTTAAATAGAAGACTTAAAAGGAATAACATTTTACTAGTGGCCAGTTGCATTTGTAGGCGATTTCCAATTGTTCAAAAATCATGTTTTTCTGGTTGAATCAATTTTTCACATATACCGAATTCTTTTTTCTATCAATTACACATTATATAGTATCACATTTGAAATAGATGCAATATTTTTATTAATTTTTTATATTCTTTTCATAGAAGAGACTCAGTGTATAATAATTTTGCTATGTACATTAAGATATACTATTATAATAGAACATCTTCTTTTTAGAAAAATTATTTAATTCTACAAGCTATCTTTCTGCAGGTATTATTTTAGTATTTTTAATTCATCTTATGTTTCCTAATTAAATGGAATCTAATTACCATATTTTAAACAAATTGGACTCATGGAATTGTTTATTGTTGAAATATTGCAAAACTTTAAATTTTTGCCTAAAAAATTTCAATGTTAGAAATCTCACACAGTAAAACTATATTAAGTAATTGGTAGTGAAAAACAATATTTATATAGGAAATACATAGGTTGTGAAAAAAATATAGGAATTATAACTATATAAGAAACTAATGGTAAATTAATTAATGGAGATAATTTTAAGGAATATTGAAATGTATGAATATGTCAATGACAAAATCGTTCATGAATAGTAAGCAAAAGAATTAAACATGTAAGAGTTTGAAATTTTTAGCCAATGTAATGGGTTTGTAAAAGTTACAAGAAGTACTCTTCAAAAAGATGAATGTGTCTAAAATGAAGATAAAGCATTATTAGAGCATTCAACTACACATAGTTTGCTTTATGCAGATTTGGAATCAAGAAATGAATTATGGAGAATATTTTAATTTAAATAAGAAATCATAATGAAACCTCTAAAGTTAATTAAGACATTTAAAGAAATTTAGTTCTATTTTCTAACAAACCCACAAAAAAAGTTTTAATATTTACTAATATTAATGATTTATTGTTGATCTAAAAATAGTTTTGATACTTAAATGTCAATCAGGTTTAGCTAACTAAAAATTTCATGTCAATTTCATAAAAAAAAGTTGATTATTTTATTATTTAACATACTCATGACTTCATACTTTTTAAAATAATTTATTTTGTTTTGTCTATGTGGTATTTTATATTTAAAATAATCAGTAAAAATTAAGAAAATAGTCCAATGTTTTTTAAATAAAAAAATAATACTCATACTCAATTATCCCTATTTAAAAAATTTCTAAGAAAGGAATAAATTTCGGAGATATTTTATTTGATGTTATGTAGTTATGCTGAATAACATGGAGTTCATTTACATAATTTCATAATATAATGTTTATGTAAATTGTATTTTTAAATATATATATATATATATACAAAATTGGAACAAAAATTATCCTTTGAAAATATATTCATAAATTTATTTTAAATTCTGAAAACATGATCTTATAAAACTTTTTCTTAAGTTATTGACTTTCTTTAAAATAAGTCAGTTATATTTTTGCTGTATTTATTTATCATCTCGCATTTTACTCCAGATCTAGAAGCCATTTGTCATAATTATATTGAAGACAATGCCTAATGATTAAAGTTATCAACATTATTACCCCATTATAAAATTTGAAATGAATATTTGTATTCAAAAATTTTTATTAATTTTAAACACTTCTATTTAAATTTAATTTAATGCACCCTTGAATAAATTAAAATTTAATTTTTTAATATTTTAGTGCAGCAGTGTCTGAAGGTGAACCTGCAATGTTCTTAAAGAAATTGAAGGACACATCTGTTTTGAATGGAATGACAGGAAAACTAACAGCTTGTGCATGTAGCACTCCCAAGCTTAAAGTAAAATGGTATTTTTCTTTCTCATTCATGATCATTATTTTAATATCAAATATTTATATCATTTATAAATATATTTGATTTATTGAAAAGACATGTTATATTTGGCTTATCAGATTATTGAATATTTATTATTACAGCTTTTAGATAGTTACATTTTATTTTATGAATTGAGAAATAAATTTTGTTATGCATCATGAAAAAGCTTTAATTTTTAATTTCAGTTGGAAAATTTTGACTCTTCTATTTGCATAATAATTATTATTATTCCTAGTTTGAATCTTTTTCCTTGTATTATAACTTCCAAATAATATGATTTTTTGCAATTATCTTATTTTAAAAAGCAAAAGAGCATCAAACTTCATGTTCTTCATCATCAAATGACCTTTGTGCTAATATGATATTAACTACTATACTTTCATCTTTATGATACAGTCATATTTATGTTTCCATTTAACAATTTTAGAATTAAACATTCTTTCTAATGTATACTTTTTGAACTAAAATACTTCTTATTTAAGAAATATCATTGCATGTGTTAATTCATAAACAAATTGCTAAAATTGTAAAATTTATCTTTTGGGTACTTTAACTTTAGTTATTTTGCTTATGTATTAACTCAGTTCAATGTACACTATTTTATTTATTTATAGTGACTTTTACATTTAAACATATTCATGCATATTTTATTTTAATGAAAAAATAAATTCACTTTTTTAAAAAAATTATTAATGAAAGTTCTTTATTTTTAATATTATGCAATATATTAATGTTAATAAGGTTAATGCTTGGTAATGTTTGCATGTTTACTGTAAGGAATTATTTGTAAAAAAGATATCTTTATTTAAATTTTCTTTATCTCTTCTATACTCATAAGATAATTTCTACAAAATAATGATTCTTTCACTATGAGTAAGCAACATTTTACTTATATTTTTTTGTTTGTAGGCTTAAAGATGGAACCCAACTGACAGAAAATTTGCATTTGACTCTAGAAGCTGATACAAATGGCGTTATTTGTCTAATTCTTTGGGGAGCCAAAAAATCTGATGTGAGAACATACCGTGTATCTATTGCCAATAAATTTAGTAGTGATACTTGCACTGCTGTTCTTGAAATTGAAGGTAATATTATTTCAACTTTTCAAGAAAAATAATTTGATATGAAAAAGGAATTTTAATCTCTAGAATTATGAATTAAGTTATAGGCTCCTACTTTCAATCTTTTTTTATCTATTACTTGTTAATCTAAAAACTTCATCCATATCTCATTATCAATTGACAAAGAATTAGAATTTCTATCACTAATATGTATGTGTATAATTTTATTGGGTCTCTTAACAATAAATCAAAAATTAGCTATTTTTTCATTGTTTTTTTGCTGGCTCATTTTCTTACATATATGCAATGTATACATTGTTTAGCAAAAAAGTAAAATAAAATAAAATAAAACAATTTAATTTGTATATAAATTTGATAAATTATTGTTTCATTAAAATAAATGCTAATTAATCCATTTTTACACAAAAAATATTTTTCAAATTTTTTCTTATAAGCCTATTTTATTAATAAATGAAAATATAATTAAAAACATTTAATTAGTTTATATATATATGTAAACATATAATACACCTTAACTTTTATTATAAAATGTTTTTAATGATAGAATTTGATTCCAATTTAGAATTATGTTAAAAATCTATTATTTATTAGAGTTTATGCCAAATTTAGTGACAAATAGAATAATTTGCAAGCATTCTAATTTATTACTAAATTTCTTTTCTTTACAAATTACAATCATTTTACAGTCTTTCTAAATATTGATCAAAATGAGAAATTGATACATTTACCCTTAGAATTAATAAATTTTAGCTTATAAGTAATATTTATATAATATGTTTATCGATAATTTATTTGCTTTAGGAGAAGATAAACCCAAGCATGAAGCAGTTAAGAAAGAAGTACAAAAGCAAAATATACCAGGTAATATTCTTAATTCAAAAGTCTAAATTTCTTATGTTTCTTTTACTTAATCTATAATTTCTTAACACATTAAATTATATAAATATTAAGAGTAATTTTTCAATTTCTAATTAAATATTAATATAATTCTAATGAAATAATTTTCGAAAATTTTTATTGCAGTTTTTGAATAATAAATACAAATTTCAAATATCTAAAAAAAATTAAAGTAATTTTTTGTTTGATTTAAATTAATTTTTTATTCTATTCCTGCTCTTGTTTTATAGTAATTTTTGTAAAATATTTAACTTTGTTGTAATATCTCCCATAAATTAAAAGTTTTTGATAAATTTTTGTTCGAAATCTTAAAACTGTTAGATCTACTAAGTTTATCGAGAAAAACAGTAGGAACTACTTAAATTAAAAAATTAATAACATTTATTAACTTACCATAATATAAAATTTAAAAATATTTATAATAACATTCATTAACTTCCCAAATGAAAAACTAGGAAATTAGGATTCTTATTAATTTATTATTTAAAAATTGAGTTAAACAGTCTTAAGAAAATATTCAAAATATGATTTCATTATATGGCTATCCAGCAACTAATATAATTTTGTAAATATTTACTGAGAAATACTTTCAGAATTATTATATCATTATGATTCATGTATTGTTAGTAGTATTTGTAAATTATTTAATTTAAATTATGATAATTACCATGACAGATTTATATCATAATCATGAAAATTAAATAAATACTTATTTTTCATAAAGATAGAAACTGCAGATAAATAGGTGACAAAAATTAAAAACTGGAATTTTAATCAAAATGCCTAGAAATATTATGGCACAAATAGTGCAATATGTTGATAAAATGGCTATTATAATAGAAAAAACAATTTCGAATATTAGTTCAAAAAATTTAATATTGTTTTAAAATGTTTCAAACCCAAAATCTTTTATAAATAAAACCGTATGGAACTATAAACTTAAAATGTGCAAATGAAAAAGTATCAGTAAATATAAAATAGGCAAAACATTGTTTTGTATGTATACTTTTTATTTTTTATTATTTAAATGTTTTTGCATTGAATATAAAAACATATAAATACATTTAAATATTAATATCATATGAAGTTTTCTTTGTATTAATTTTTATGTAAAAAATATTTGGTAGTTATATGATATTTTTCTATTATTAATAAAGTTAATCATGTGTCAATGATTTTTTATTCAGGAATCAAGGTTACATCTTGTGATATTCGAGATCTTACTCCAGTTGTTGATTACATGTTTAGAGTGAGAGTTGAGAACCGTTATGGAGCAAGTGAACCATCTCCATACATTACTGCTCATAGAATGCGTCTTCATAGACCTCTTACTCCAGCAGATTTTGCACCAAAAGATTATGACATTGATCATTTGAAGCTAGATAAATATGGTAGGTCTAAGTCTATTGCACAAACAGTTGTATTTTTGTATTTTAATATTTACCCCATACATTCACAAAAAATCTAATTTGAAAAGGCATATTTATTCATAAAATTTTCTTACATATGATAAGGCATCCTATTTTATTAAATTGATGAATTGGAAAGAAATACATTAAATATTATTTTTTTGATAAGTTATTAATAAATCTAAGAAATGCTTTAAATATTTATTATTTAAAAAATCAAATAATTTTAAAAAGAATTCTGATGTTAATATGTTCAAAATATTTTCTTGGATTACTAAATCTTTTTATCAAGAGCAAATAAAAAAATTTTAATAATTATCATGTTTTAATTACAACTTTTAATTGTTGTTAAGTTTAACATTAAATTGCATTGTAATTCTTATCTTGAAAAATAGAGTATATCTTGTAGAATGAATAAATTAATTAGCAATTCAATAATTGGCTCTAAATATTCGATATCTGATTAGATGACATAGATATGTATTTGGAGGTAAAATTATTGAATATATATGTTATGCACACATTCTCAAAGAACTAAAACCTTTAGCTATAACTTTAATTTATTTATAAGTTTTGAATATGTGTAGGCAGAAATAATTGTTACGTAATGATACCTTATGCAGGATTAAAGAAAATATTAAGCCAATGTTGAACCAATTTAGAATATATATACTGGAGTATAATTGCTTGGTGAGAAATGTGATGGTTTGGTAAATGAGTATTCTAAGCCCATTAACTCTAAAGTACAGTTTGGGATTCACCTACACCATTTTCTATGTATGTATCCACATCAACAATAGAAATTCTCTTTCAGTATATTTTTTCGATTATGAGCATTTCTGGAAAAAAGCTCATATTACTCTAGAGTGAAAAATATTTATTTTTGAATATATATATATATATTCTTGAACAATTAATGTTTCAAAATGTATGTAGTGTACAATCGATTATTAAATATTAAAAAAGATATGGTAAAAGTTTATAACTATATTGAATTAGAATAGCAATACTTGACCAAAATCAATTCTTTTGAAATATTGACTGAGAAAAACTGAGTTAGGAAAAAATTCTATAAGTATTACAATTCTTATATAATTTTTTATAAGTCAGCTTTTCCTATTCTAACAAAAGTTTCAAATTATTTGATACATTTGTAGCTTAAAAACTTTGTTAAACTTGATTAAAGAATCTGATCATTCTAATACTAGAGGGACTTGTTAATTTACTTAATGGAAAAATTTTGTATCCAATAGACATTATTGACTAACCTCCAATGAGATTCAAACAATTCTAAATTGTCTTATTTATCGAATATGACCATTATAATTGTATGATTAGTTTTAGAGCACAGAATGATTGCTTGAATCTATTGTAAAAAAAACAATCTCAGTGAATTCTATGTTGCCTTTTTTCAAAACTATTTAACTTAGAAAGCTATTAAAGACAAGAAGAACAGTTATTCTTGTAAGATTCATATCAGCTGTATAAATTTGTTATTTATTGCGCAAAATCGGAATCTCTTGCTCAGAAAAGTGGACAGAAGATGTGTTTGGACATTGGAAGAACAATTTGTTCATTATATCCTGTAAGTTTTATTGTTTATTATATCCATATTAATCTCTCCATATAGATAAAATATTTATCTGTATGGAAGAATTAATATGATGAGAAGATAACAATGCCTTATGGTCTGTTATCACCACAGATCTTACAGGGAAAACTTAATAATTAAACTATTTGATGAAGTAACTGACAAATATAATTAAGTAATGCTGAGTAAGCATTGATTTCATTTAAATATTTAGGTAAAAATTTTATTTTTTCCTTAGCTTCTGCACCAAGATTTCTTCGCACTGAAGAAGATTTTACCTATGCAATCTGAGACCATCCTGCGAGGATTGAATTTTGGGTTTATGGTTGCCCACAACCTAAAATAACATGGTTTTTCAATAATGTACCAGTAAGTATAATTTCATCTCTTATAAAACTATTTTAATATTTAAGCTTGTTTCAATTCAGTTTGATTTTAAATTATGAATCATTCAAAATATTCAAGTTTTATAAAGCACAGATTTATTTTTATTTGTTTTTATTAGTAGTTTTCTAGGTATGTAAAAAAATATAATAAATGAAAATTGATGATATTTTGAGAATATTTCTTAAATATTTCAATAATTTATTGTTTCATAGGAGTACCTAATTTGATTCAATATTTAATAAATTAACAATCAAGTATTTTAAGAAACAAAATTTCAATTCTTTTGTGAATATTTTTAAAAGTTTGTTGAGGAATGTAAGAAGTACTTTTATCAATCATTGTATATTAAGTAAAATAATAAAATTGTTTCATTAAATTTAAGATTATGACTGTTTTTAAGTAATTAATTTGGTATAATTTTTCAGAAATTTTCTAAAAACTGGATTTATTGTTATTTTAAATTAAAGAAATTTTCTCTTTAATTTAACTAAATATGGAACCAAAGTATTTAGTAGCATAATTAATATATATTTTGCCAGTTTTACCATTTTTAAGATTATTTTTAAAAAATATATTATTATAATTTCAATTCCTAAATGAGTGTTTCACATTAAATGGATAAACTTATTTCATCTATATCATATAAAAGTAATTTAACTTTATAAAAACAGTTAAACTTTATATGGTTTTGTTTTTATAAAGTTAAACTTTATAAAAGCAAAATCCTTTTAGTTTATTTGAAACTATTTAGCTATTTTTTTTCTTAAAAAATACTTTTTAATGAAAATATTCTTCTACCATGTTAAATCTTCTATCCATATTATATATTCTACATAACTGTATTAATGATTGTTGGATTTTTTCTATTATAAGAGAAAATATTTATGTGTATTAGGAATGTTTTGCATTTGTTTATTTTCCAAAATAGTAAACAGATTAGAAGACATTTAAACAAAAATAGTTATTTTAGTTGAATTCGTGAAACTACCATTTGAGACGTATATGAAAAGTTAAGCATTTAATAATAAGATAAATTATTGTTTAAAGATCAAATGTATTTTCCTGCTAAATATTCAACTCCTCATCTATATTCTGTTTGATCTTCACATTAAATTTGTTTATTTCAATATATTTCCATATAAGCATAAAATTTGGAACAAATGTATTTTAAAAAATTGTTGGCTCTGAATCTTAGATTACACATATAATTGATTAATTTTAAACAATTATTAGGAACAATTATTTTTATTTTGATTAATTCAAATGTAATGTTTACATTATTATATTAAGGATTATATTTTATGTTTTAAACAGGTTGAATCTGGAAAATATGATTTCTTGGAAGATCGCAATGGTCAAGTAATCCTTTTCATTGCTCGCATTGGTGAAGATGATGTTGGTGCATACACTTGTAAAGCAGTAAATGAGCATGGAGAAGCTGAACATAAAATAAAACTCCTAATTGCAGGTATGTATAACGACTGAATTCATTTTTATGGTAACATTGTTTTTACTATTATTTGTTATTGTTTGGAAAAAACTGCAAGCTACATAGATTAGATACTTCATTATTTTTCAAATTTCATCTCTCAATTTGTTGTATTTCTATAATATTCAAAACATACCTCTTTGTGAACAATGGAATATAATATTTTGCCAGAGTATAATATAAACATTCACTGAGACAATCATTAGAAATAATATACGTCATATTTTGTCTAATAGATATTTTTGAAGGAATATTTGAATTATAAATTAATATAAAGAATACTTGGTCAACTAGCTTTGTTATTTTTTAAAAATTTTTTGGTGCTATTATAATGTTTTTTTCTTTATATTCACAAAAATTGATAATAGATCTTTGAACCAGATTTCAAGTATTATTATGAATTCTTTCAGTGTATTTGGTCATTCTTTTCGGCACTCTTATTTTCATCCTATATATTAGAAATATATTTTTCATTAATATTTAATTTTACTGAATTCCATTGTGGCTATTAATATATAATGCAATGAGTACTAAGGATAAAAAAGTTCATTACATAATCATATGTTACATTTTATGGTATACAATGATTCATGCATATATTTCATAAACATCAATATTTATTATTATAAAGTTATGCTTTTATTACAATATTTATTATTCGTTTGTTTTAATGATTTTTTTTTCCATTTTCCTTTATTACATTTGGGAGATTTAAAAGAGTGTATATTAATTTCTTTGTTCCTTTTAAATACCTATTATTATAGAAACTGTATAAGTAATTTTTATCATATTATATTTTTACTGAATGTCTTGATTATTTCTTGTCTTGATTGAACTCATTTTTACTACATAAGTTTTCATCCTTTCCTTCCTGTATTATATTAATCTAGAAATTAAAAATTTCAGATAATGGCCTATCTGCATTATTATTTACAGACTGTACATTATTGCTGTCAACAAATATTATATTATAAAGCACACAATAAATAACTTCTTAAAGTGGATGTAAAATTCTAGTTCAGATTTACATATTTTTGAACAAATTCATATGTGGGGGCTTCCTTGTACCATAAAACAATCTTGATTATATTTATAACATAACTATTATGTAAAAATGAATGTTTGCTACTTGAAAAAATAATAATCCAAATCACAAATTTTTATAACAAATAATGAATTAAATGGTATGATTGGCTAACCAAAATTTTTCATATTTCAGTTTTAACTAATCTAATTTAAATGTTCAGTTTAATTATCAGAGCAGTAGTTTTCTTTAATAACTAATTTTGCTACTCAAACTGAAATTTCTTGCTTTTAGCTTTGTTCAAGACTACAATAATTTATGTAAATCTGGAAAAGTTCAAAAAATTTTAATTCTATTGAAAATTTTGAAAACTTAATAGAAATTTTTGTGACATCACTTAAAATTCATTGAGAATTTTTGTGTGCATAATTTTCTAGGAGAACTAGCAATGTGTTGATAAATCTGTTCAGATTGTCTATAAAAATAAAATTTGTGAATCATATATGAGCTTCAAAAGAATAAACATTGACTTTTAACAAATGCCCTCAAGTTTTGCCAATAATTTTTTTCAATCTTTGTGATGTCAATAAGTTTTAAAATGCAAATCTATAAATAAGGATTTTCAGCCCCCTATTACTCTCATTTAGGAAAGTTACTTTGTTTTTGAAAAAAGGTTTTCAAGTATAAATTTATGTAAAACATTATATTTCATAATTACCTGAAATAATTATATAATTAATATTGGCATCCTTTTAAAAGCATTCTCAGATTCTCTCAGTGAATGTAAAAATTAACAATAATGTATGCCAACTCTTATCAGAGTTAATAAATGTACTAATTTTTTAAATGAGTTTATTCTGGCTCTTTTATTTTTTTCCATAACTTATGAAAAATAGAATTTTTTTGTACAATTTTCATTTGTTTTGTTTAAAAGATATTACCAAGGCAATAATACCAAATTTTAACTCTTTACCAATTCATGATAAAGTATTAAATTCTTAAAATCATTATTCCATTCACAAAATAATTTTTATTTTCTGATATATTTAAAAATTGTATCTGATTTTCATACTTTTATTACTATTCTTCAGGTATGCATAATTACAATGTAACTACTTTATTTTATTTTATTATTTATAACTTTAAAATGTAAATAAAAGAAGAATTAATATTTAAATGAAAAAATTTTTGAATGGTGTTAAGAAGCTTAATTGTTACATTATTTATTTTATTAATTTCTTTTACACTTAAGTGAATTATATTGTATATTATAAAATATTTCATTATGAAATTTTTCATTATTTCTGTAAGGAAACATGTTTGCATTTATTTATTAGCAAGGCAAATTACAAATTACTAATGAGAATCAAATTTCAACATTTTGAAAACTTAAAATAAAAATGTATATCATTTAAATGCTAAAACTGTATTTAAAAGGGGACTTTATACTGACTGAGAAACAAATAATTTTGTATTTGAATTTCTTAATAATGAATTTTTTTTTTAATTAAGAATAAATAAAAACTTGTAAAT
>JAPDSC010149488.1:0-10754 GCA_026290005.1 Latrodectus geometricus
ACTCCTCAAAAAGATATTACAGTTGCAATTGCCTAATGTCATTTTGTATTTTATCTTGATATGAGCTGTCAAATTCATTTCAAATTATTTGTGTAAAGAGATTGTTCAATTTATAATATGCATTATTTATTATTATAATTACTATGATTATATTGTTGTATATATAACATTAGTATTATTTATTATAAATATGTAATTTATAACATACAAAATTAATAAACTCAAACGGGTCCTAATTATCACTATTTAACTATAAAAATTAAAGTAATTTTGTTTTAAATTTATCAGAATTTATGACTAAGTAAATTACAAACAAAAGAGATTGCTTACCTGTTAATAAAATGTTTGTGATATAAAGTGTTGATAAAGACTTATTCTTTTTCTGTTCAATATATATTTCATTGATGCGAAAAAGTTGTAAAAATACTTCTATTATCATAATTTTTGTTTCATTATTATTGCCTAAATTATTGAAAACACACATACCTATTTTATATTTCACGACTTTTTTGTTATTGAATTATATTTTTATAACTAAATTATATGAACTGGTTTCTTATTACAATAAAAATTTTCTATTCACACTTTACTCTATATAAATTATAAAAAATTACTATTTTTTTCTTCTTGCATAGTTTCTAATTTGCATGGAACTACAAATCATCTTGTAATTTAAATTTTTCAATACACTGAAATCTAATTTGTTTCAGTTTTTGCTATTCTATTTTGCAAATTAAAGTGATACAAAAATGTTGTGTACATATCAGCAATCATGTTTCTTTAGAAAGTTGATCTCACGGTTTAACACTTTTCATATCAAATAGATTAACATAATTTGATGGAAAACTAAAATATTAAAGCTAAATATATGAAACACTTGGAAAACAAGATAATTGATTTACATTTTGAATAATATTTTTTATGTACAGAAATATTGAAAAACTTTTACCTCTTTTAAATATTTTTAAATTTAATTGTCTCATGAAATGAAATTGTGAATTTTCAGAATAGAATTTCTCAATGAACTGTAATTTAAATCGATTACAAATCACAGTATACATGTATGTGACTCCATCATATTGCATAAAATAAGTAATTCCTTTGAAAAATATAATCTTTTCTTATTATTAATATATTTATTCATCTATCACACAAATATTATGTCAAAGAATTTATATTTTTATAGTAAAATTTCTTTAATTTAATTACAGCAGCAATTTAATATAAATCCTGAAATAAGCTTCTCACTTCTCAAATCAGCTTTAAATTTCAATGTAAGTATTCTTGCTAGCATTAATTTATTTTTTTTAATTATATTGTGCGATGATATTAATACTCCAAAAATAAATATCCTAATAACTAATAAAAATATTAAATAAATAACTAATAAAAATATTTAAATATTTTATTATCCATCTTAAATACAGTTTCTTATGGCAAATTTGACATATGGGGGTATTTATTATGATTTGTGTTTAGTATTTTTAATTTTATTTAATTGTAATGTAAACTTCTTCTCCAAATTAAAACAGCATTTTAATATATAAATTTTAATGTGGCTTTCGAGTGATGAAATGTCTTTTAATCTTTATTTGTATATTTTATATTAAAATTATATCATTTTATTTTCTAAAGGTGCATGATTCTAAAGTGACTTAATTTAAATCTTTCAATGATTCATATACTATATGAGATACTTTTCAAATTTAAATTTGTTAAATATTTTAGGCTAACAAAGAAATGAATCTTAGGGGAAAACTTCAAGATCTAATTGAGATCCTTATGGAAAATATTATGTTATCACTTCTGAAATTATTAATGATAAGATATAAAGAAAGAACAAACTGCAATGGTAATGTTTTCATTTATCTCATGAAAATTCTCTTTTATTATTATTTTTAATAGTTATTATTTCAAATTGAGCAGATGAATTATAAAGTAGCATCAAATTTCAAATTCTAAAAAAAATACCTAAAATTATATTTAGAAATTTACTGCACTTGTTATGTTGTGTAAATTTTTAGTAATTGTGTATTTTTATGTACCTTTAAAAAATAACATGTTTTCTTTTGTTTTTCTATATCATTTTGATACATTTTACAAAAACAAAGATTTTTTTCAACCTTTTTATTGTTTGCATTTTTCATTATTATTATATCCGATTTCCATTACTTATAAATTCTCTCATTCAAGTGTAGTAGTAAAATAATATTTCGTATTAGAATTATTCCTTATTACCTAAATTTAGACATTCCTGTGGGATGAAAGGGACACTTAAATTTTTAAAGCTATATGTCAATTTTTTAAATATTCATAAATGATCAAAATCTACAAATTGACCAATTTTTGCATGTATTGAAAATAAATTTTTATTACCAATACCATTTCATGTAAATGATTTATTTATAATTCCAGATGTATTCATGTTCTTATTTTTTGCATACATTCCTCTACATTTCATAAACATTATGTTTTGTAATGTAGAAGTGTTAATTTTTCCAACTTTATATATCTAATATAATCTGAATAAATATTTTGTGCCAGAAAATTATTTTTCGACTGGTCAATATGATTATTATTTTTGCTTTTTAGAAAAGGATGTAAGTTCTGAAATTTTTTTGTTTAGATAGGTTTTTACAAACAGGATTAGAATGTCTTCTTTGGGGCAATGAAATTGTTTGTTGCATCAACTCCGAAAAGAATATTAAACTTGTATTTCATGGTAAGATTATTTTCTATTACATTAAGTAAATGAAAATGTAATCACATGGATTTGAATTTTTATTATATTGCCTACAAAATATTATATTGTTTGTGAAATAAACAATTATTATATTAGTCAGTGATGTTTAAATCAAATTTCAAAAATGCTTAAACTGAGATTAACCTTGTTTAACCTTTTAATAACCTTTTAATTAACCTTTTAATAACCTTTTTAATATAAGTTAAAAGTTCTATTAGTTTTATTCTTAACTTATCTTAAGAAAATATGTACGTATAGTTAAAATTTTTAAAATATCATCAGAACTAATTACTCATTTTAAACAAAATATCTCATTTTGTTCTAATTGTTTATGTGTAAGATTAAAATGAATGGAAATTCTATGACTTTAAAGACATTGTTTTTGTCAAATAAAAATTCCTTTATTGTAGTTGCTCCTTGATCTTAGTGAAAACATTTCTTGTTCTTTTTTTCACTATCTTTATTAGAAAGAGGTTGTGGTGCCTTTATTCATTAGACTGTCATTCTCGTTATCAGAAGGTAGTAAATTCAAAACCTGATCTAGCCAAAGATATATTACCTTCAATATAATGATGTGGCTAGGGCACGTAAAATATATCATAGTCATGATGCGCTCCAAGTGTAATGATACCTCTTATGCTATTAAGTCAAGTGTTGACATCTTTTGCTTGGTCTCTGCCACTAAATTAAAACTCACCAACATTCAGGATTCAATAGCTCACACCTATTTTTTACCATATTATATACAAAGGTGCCATTACTTCCACTCCATATGAGTTCAAAAAAGGGAAAGTTCCAAGTCACCAGCATTTGAAAAAAAAATTATTTGAAAGAAAAATTTTATTGCAGATGCATAAGTACATATTTCAGTTATTTTTTTCTACGTAATAATATAAGATAAGATAAGCATGTCTCTATATTTTTACTTAGAAATACCCTTTCACTAATCTTGTTTTGTTTATGACCAATCAATAGAGAAAAGATAATGATAGTTCTGAAAAAGAAATATATTAAAAATTAATTTAAACATTAATATATTGAAATAATAACTTAATGTTTTTGTATTTCACTTATACTAAACATTTAAACTCCTGTTATTCGACCCAAAATTTTTGGAAATAATTAATATTTCATATAAAATTTATATTTATTTTCATTTAATATATATTGATACTTTGTTTTTCCACTTTACAGTTACAAACTTTTGTTGCAGAGAGAATGTTGAGAAAACATCTGTTTTTATAACATGTCTTAAGTTTCTTAATTATTGTATTGAAAATTCTTGTGATGATTCTAAAAGTAAATATGTTACAGTTTTAAGTATTGTATTTAAATTTTCTTTTTATGTAATTTTCCATTACTGTACAATTTTAAGATAACTTTAAAAATTATTACATGCATCTACTTAATAAAATATTTGTCTAAATTTTATGTTTAGCAATGCATAATTGTTAAATTGGTAATAAAATAATAACATCACGTTCCAACATTCTGCTATTCATTTTTTATTAAGATGAAATTGCAAATTATAAATCTTAGTTATAATGAAAGAATTCTTGATTAGTTTAATATTAATTGCTTTAAACTTATAGGAGTGTTTGAAACTCATTGTGTTCTGCTTAGAATAATGAAAAATATTAAGCCATTAGAAAAGATCTTAATTTCAATAAATAAAATGATTTCATGTAAGTAACAGTAATACTGCATAATAATAGTAATGTTTATAGATAGTAACTAGATTAATTAACTAAAAGCTAGATAGTCAAAGCAAATTTTTAAAAGTTAATGTAATTTAAAATGCAGTATAAATATTAGTTGGTCATAATCAAATAAAGTTTTCACCATTGATTAGAAAAAATTATCATAATATATTTAGTAAAAGATATTATTGATGTAACTTTTCAAAAGCATAATTCCATGGAAAATAGACAATGCAAATGATAATAAGATCGATGCATAAAGATCAATATTTAACCATGAAATATATGGAAAATTATAGCAACCTAATTGTTATCAAGTTATAGAAAGCCATAGGTTTCAATGGCTGGAACATTTATACAGAACTAAGAACAAATTCAATATAAAAAAAATTTATCAAGCCTATAAGTTAAAAAGTGAAAAAGGTTACCAACTGAGGCTTTGATATCATTGAGATTGATATAAAAGCTATGTAAAGGAGACAGGAAGAATCAAATGTTGTTCATACTGATTGGAATGGCCTTGTCCAGCAGTAAGCTGTAGTGTCTAGAAGAACATATAGATGTACGCAACTTTCATATGATTTGTCCTTTCAGAAAATAAATAAAATAATTGTCCAATTTTGAACTATTATGCTTATAATGATTGTAAGAATAAATTTTCATCATTATACATTTATTAAAATTATTTTCAGTAATTTTTGTTTGTATTTTTTAATTTAGTAAATTCTGTGATACAAGTAATAAAAATACAAATGATAATTTTCTAACAATCTGAACCTTATTTTTGGAGATGTGTAAAATAAAATAGTATGATTCAAAAATTGTGGTATGAAATTAATACATTATCCTTTATGAGAAAACATGCTATTTGTAAAGATTTTAAAACTGTATATCAATTGTTGACTTTTATTTTTGAAAATAGATGACAGCAATATTTAATGTATATCTCTTGTTTCAAAACATTTCTTTTTCATTATTATGAAAAGAAAATTTTTCAGAATAATCATATTTTGAACAAAGCTAAGATAATTAATGTTTATTAAAAGTTCAAGGCAATTAATATTTCTCTTTTAATGTTATAAAAATTAAGTTAAATTTGAATAAAAATCTCATTAATTTTTAAACTCACAGAAGATATTTAAAATATGCTCCTGTAAGTTAGATGTTATTTTACTGTGCAAAATTTGTAAATTATTCTTCAAAACTGATTATATTTTTTATTTTATTATATTGATTTTTAGTTACATATTTCACAAATATTTAATGATGTTCTACCATTTTATTAACCGCTATTCTGTTTAATTGTTAAAATTTCTTCTAAATTTGATAGTTATTTTTGAATTTACAGATAAAGTATAAAATCTATAATTATGTATTTGTGAATAACAGAAATTTAAAAATTTGGGAGTATACTTTCTACACAGATCTCAAAAACTGTTTGGTGAAAGCAAATGACATTTTAGAGATATTTATCTTTGCTTATCTCCATATTTTAGTTATTATGTATTACAATGAAACTTCTCTTTTTGTCATTTTTTTATAATACTTTTCTTAATTATCAATTTTCTGATGCCCTAATTTTTAGTTCACAATAGAAAAAATCTGCTCTATTAAGGCCTAAAACAACTTTTTTAATTTAAAATTCAGTCGGTTTCCTTTCTCAATTTGGACAGTAAGAAATTGCTCTCTGAAACAAAAGAAATTAAAGGTGATAATTTTATAATTATTATATGTTCCATTCCTTATCTTAAACATTTCAATCACTAAGAAATTGTTTCATAAAAGAATATTCTTGGAAATTAATCTTGTGTTATACAAACAGTTTTTGATTATTAAAATGAGAATATTAATTGAAAATTGTGTAAAAGTTATCAAATTACATGATTAGAATTATTCAAGCAAGGTGGCAATATTCTTTAGTTGTAGTAAAATGCAAGTTAATAAATTTGTCAAAAATTTAAGTGTAACTTACTAAACAATAGAAAATATTCTTGTTTCATTCAGTGAATTTTGATATATTGAGCGAAAATTGTAGGTGTCAACGTAACTTTGTTAAAAATGATTATATGTCAAGAACAAAAGATAACAGTGTTCTTTTAATGAAACAAAATACTAGAGATTGAACAGTGATATTTCATAATCAAAAACTTATCTACTAGCAATTTTATATTTGTAAAAGTGAGTAAATTTTATATCTACTATAATATATTTTTGCTTAAAATGTGAAGGATTAAATGTAGATAAGTATGTATATGATAGCAGAATTATGCGACTTTTGTGTTTGTATTTTTTAGAGTAAATTTTTTAAAAAAACTCAAAAAAATTACAATAGGAATAAAAGTGTGCACTATTTTCAAATAGTATGTTTATATAATTAAAAGAATAAAAATATATGTTTGTTTTCTGTTAGTACTTTTGTTTTTAAAGATTTTGTTTAAAAAGAAAACTTGAAAATATAAGAATAAATTAAGAAAGCAGAAAGGCATAGATGTCATTTTTTATGTGTTAGAAGCAACTCTTAAGTTCCTATTTGAAAACAAAGAGGAAATCAAAATAAAAAATGCCTTTATTAGAGATGTATTATAATGTTGGAAAAGAATCTCTAAATGTTGGATTGCTCCTTTTAACTTTTATAGTTAAACTGTAGCTTTAAGATTATAAAATTAAGACATCTTTTTAAAACCAGTGTTCTAGTTATATACTACAATCAATATTCTAAAATCAATAAAATTGTAAATTGTTCAAAATTATCCAAGAAAATTACTTATTAAGGTTTTAAAATGCATAGAAAGATACAAATCTTTATAAGAAAACTTTTTGCTGTCATACTATTTTCTATAAACTTTCAAACACAGAACTGTAAACCAAATTCAGTCATTGAATGAAACTAACTTGACTCTTGAGTAATTTGAATAAACTTTAAATAAATACATTTGTATCAAGTGTTTCACATTATCTAATTCTTAAACTGAAGATGAGCTGAATAATAATAATAATCTCAGAAATTATCAAATCAATTACAAGCAAACACTTGATAAATCAAATATTTATTTTGAATATATAATCAGTGAATTGAAGTTAATATCATTTCCATAATGAGCAAGTTATCAATAAAAAACAGTCATTAAAGAAAATTAAAATCTCATCAATTTTTATTAATAAATCAAAAGTTAAAATCCAACTTATCGTACAATTATTTGATAAGACTTAATGTTAGTAATCAGAATGTGTATATTAATTATTCTATGATTCAAATAAATAAATTATATTTTGAATAATTTTTAGCATTAGTTTAACATAATAAATTTTAGCATTTTTAGCATTATGTTTTATGCATCAAAATTAAACTTGTCTTAGTTAAAAAGTAACTAAAAAGTTATATTTAAGTGGTATAGTAAATGGTAACTCTTGTAAAGTTGCAGTGGATATAAATTCAATTATAAATGTATTGATATTCAAATTTATCTTAATTCATCATTGTAATGTCAGTTTTATTCATAATGTTCTTATACTAAAATTTAGTTTTTCTGTTAATATTAAAATTTGTGAACATTATATATTATTAAAAATTAATGAAAACCATATGAATTTTTTGTAGTATGGCATGTTGTAACTGGGACAAAAAATTTATCAAGTTTCTTGCTCAAATGTTTTTATGCTTTTAAAACGTTTGAAGTGTATGCTCTAACATTACTTGTGACCATCATAAAACATCAAGTTAAATCCTCTTTAAAGGTATGAGCATTTAAATTTTTCACTGACCTTAATTCAATCTGATGTTTTACTTTGTCAAAATATAATACTTGTTACATTTATTAAAAAGTGTATTCAAATGTTATTTTTCACAAAGTAATACAACATCAAAATCGATAAAATATTTATAGATTAAATGTAAAAATATATATTCTGAGAGTAGTAAAATCTCAGAATATATATTTTTTTAAAATCAGAAGTGCGCATGATTTATAATTGAATTTCAAATCTAAATTTTATTTTATTAGTTTAAAATTATATTAAATTAAAATGACATAATAATTTATTTTTGATTTTATTATTTTTTTAATTTTGTAATAACTTTTTTTTATTTTTAGAGCACTACTCCTATTGTATTGCCATTGACTAAAATTTTGCAGTGGATGAATAGTGAAGATACCAAAGTATTAGCTATAGAATTGATAAATGAACTATTAGAAACAGATTTTAAGGGTGGATTTCTTCAAATTGGCTCCACAGAAACATTTGCTTCAGATAGAGATTTTACAAGAAAGGATCTTCGAATTTTAATGTTCTATTTACAAAATACTATTGTTTTGGTGAGTCCTAAATTTTACATTACAAGTTTTATCATTTATATAATTTTTGATAGATTGTTGTTGGAAATGAAACACTGTCAATTTCTTGATGAGAAAATTGCTTAAGTTAAATACACATAAATAATCTAGATAAATATTCGATAATATCAGTTTTTCCATTAATTGTAACTATTTATTTTGTATACACAAATATTTATTATTTTATTTACGAATTCAAGTTTTTTATTAATAAATGTACACATTTGATAATAGCATAAAAATACAATAAGATTAATGAAAAAATTATGCAAAAATTGATAAAAATTTATTTTACCAATAACTAGATATCATTGTCATTCTAACATTGTTAAAAAAATTAAAAACTTATTCTTTGTTACCAATTGAAGTTTAACCATGTAGTATTGTTTTTATTTTATCTTATTTTTATTTCTCTTTTTTTCTATTTTATAGTAGAATTATGCACATAATAGTGACAAATGATAATTAAAAGAACTTTTGTACACACCACAAGAAGTTGGAGAATTCAAGAATACAATATCGATTGTGTGTATTGTATTTCTTTTATTTATTGATTTGAATTTGCACAAATTTCCAGTTTATATACATCTGGCATTTTTTGTGTAAACAGAAGGCTTTCTAGTAGATGGTCTGGAATCAAATATGCAAGTCAATGACTCTTTAGTCTTAATTAAAAGATGATGAGGACCATGACTACTGGTTGGTGAAAAAGTACTGCAGTAGTTCTTTAGCTTAGATAGAAAATTCAGTTAGATTCAAACTTTATATTTCTTCAACAGCAGCTCTGTTTTGTTCTCTAAGCCTTATTCTGTGGATTAGATCACCAAGACTGTTGATTTTGTTTCATCGTCTTTTGTAATCATTTCTTGGATTCAGCTCTTCCTTTGCCAGTCAAAATGAATTTGACCAAGATTGTGTCCTTTATTTATTTTCATATTTCATATATGATATATTTTAAGTGAATGTAAAAGGACACTAAGAAAACTAGTTAGCTAGGCAAAGAAATCTGGAATTATTCAAATACTCAAATTAGAAAAGTATACCATTCCAAGAAATTTTTAAAATAGTATTACTAAAGTTTTTAAAATTGAACATTATGCAATTAAAATAAAATATTGTGTGAAAACTATTAGAAACAGATTAATATTCTATAATATTGAAAGTGATGTTGTTGTAAAAATATAAATTAATAAAAATCCATCTGATTTTATGCTATTACTTATAAATTACTTCAATTTTATTACACTAAATAAATATGCCTTAGCTATATTCATATGAAAATTTTTATTTTCTAAAATATTTATTATAAAGGAAAAAGAGGATGTAAATAAGAAATGAATTTTTCTCTGGGCATTGCAAAATCTTGTTTAATTAAATGCTAATGGAATGTAAGTCTAAATTTCTTAATACCTTCTAAGCATTTTCTAAATTTTCGTAATCATAATAATGAAATATTTGAAACAATTTTTCCATGATTAATTTTTAAAAAGGTTTATAATATGAGAAATATATATCTATATATTTTAAATACAGACATATAAAATACCTCTCTATTAACTAGAAAACGTTTTCTTGTTTTGATTTTAATCAATTCTTTTTTAATACTTTTATATATTTTTAAATACCATATGTGTTTACTTGATGAAAAGTTGTTAGTCTTAATATAAAAGCAATCAAGGTAATATGTAAATAATAAATTTAACAACAATTATATTTTTCATATATTTTTTTCCTTATTTTATTTTTTGCACCTTGATATCTATTTTTATTTGTAGTTAATTTTAAATTAAATGATAATAAATACAATGAAAATTTTATTAAAATAAAGCTGAATTTCCCAATCATTTTTGGTTATTATGTGAAGTAAATGCAAAAAAATTAAAATGCATAATCTCGGAAATTTGTTTAATTACTCATTTTTTAACTTTTTTATTACCTTATGATTGGTCATTTACTTTTTTAATATCTCCTATAAGTTAA
>JAPDSC010149492.1:0-28517 GCA_026290005.1 Latrodectus geometricus
TCCAGCCGCCACTGGTTTCCAAGTACAAAATCTAATGGAGTTTTAGAATGAAATATTGGCGAACGAGAATGAGACGAAATACCGGACGGTTACATTTAAACTACAATGCTTATATAGAAACTATTTCTGTTCCTTTGTCTTATGAAGAAATATTTTATTTTATAATACTCATGATCTTAGGTTGCAGCTTAATATTATATTAAACTTTATTTTATAGAAGTTTGTAGATGTGTAAAAAATAATATTGAATGATTTGGTCTCATTTATGACTTGTTTCTAGAAAATTTCATTTGGAATATTATCCAGATATTAGATTATTGAAACAAAATTAGTTATTTTATTTTTATAACAAATGACATCAATACTATTTGTCAAATCCTATAATAAACTTGTGAATTCGCATCTTTTGTGACCATTGAGATAGTATTTTAAATTTTCTTGTCACCTCAATTGTAATGGTGGCATTATCACTTCAATGTATCTTAAAATTTCAATCGCTATTAAGAGATTCAATATAAATCGGCATCATTGCCAATACTGTGTGTCTATTCAATTAAACAGTATTGTCATATATTATTTTCTATTGTTAAGATTTAAGATTTTCTGTGTATAGACATATTTAGAGCAGCAATAGTTCTTGGTTGAGTTTCATGGACCCCATTTAATGAAGTTATACATTTAGCTGAATGGACATTCTAGCTTTCAGTTATAAATATCATTATCTCTATTTTCACTTCAAGAATAGATGTTTAGATATTGAATTCTTTGTTTTATATAGTAGGTTTCAATCGTTGAAATCCTCATATGCAAAAACATTTTCAGTGTGACAAGCAAACATAACCTGTGAATCTGCTTTTGAAAAAAATCTCTGCTTTAAAAGGTACTTTAATTTAAGATTTTATATTTTCAATTACACACTGTTAAGTTTTTACCGATTTTGAATATAATGTTTAATTACTTATAAAAACACTCACACTCAAAGCAATCTATTGGGTTGTTAGGGAAGTCATTTCGTTTTTCCTACCTGAATCAATTTTTTGTTAATGAAAACCAACCATTTTATGAGTAAGAAATCATGCTACCACCAGAAAAGTTATAAATGGTATTGGACTAGAATTGACAATATACAATTCTATAAAATACTTATTCGCTATACGTTTTTCATTTTCATATAAAACGAAATAACTTTCCAAACAACTCAATATCTATAAAACATTTTCCTACATTGATTTAGACTTCATTTAAATTAAAAAAAAAACAACAAAATCTAGAAGGTAATGTGAGTTTGCTTATATCTGTTGCGTTTATTCTTATGATAGTTAAATGAAATAAAATACACTTTTTGAAGAGTACATATACCATTATTTTCAACGAATTCGAAATTCTATTTCATTTGCCAGTACTTAAAAATATGAATAAATGTCTTGCTTGAAAATGAAGCATTATGGCAGGTGAACCATTACAATATGGGTAAACTATTATTTATAGGTTTTTTGAACCTGATGTTTCGTTTTTCATACTAGAGCAGATTCAATGATGATCTAGTATACAAAATGGATTTTTAACCACACTGCAAATATCAGTATCGTTCCAATTTATCATGGCTTGGTAATGGGCAATTTTTGAGTGAAATATCCATGATTCTATCCAAATCCCAACAGAAAATCATGAGAAGGATCATGTCTTGGTATTCAATGCTTTTCTGAATCCTCCCTAAAATCTACAGCGAATTTTCCCTCGTGACGTATGAATACTACTCATTATTAAAAGTACTCTTTGAAGTCAATTCAAAGTGGATGATCAGACATTTTACAATGCCTTTTAAAATTAAGCTATCCCTTACGCAGCGACAAGCAACCATATTCGAAGTGGAAATCAAATCCAAGATGTTTCAAATCAGTGATTAAAGGCTTTGTGCTTTACCATTTATATTTATCGGTAGGGAATCATGTCTCCCTACTAATTATTAAATTATGATTAAGACTTACATAGTGGATATTTTAGGTTTCTTATGATACTAAAAAAATCACATTTTATAACACATGAAAAATATTTGTTAAAGAAAAAGAAATGATTGACTCGTTATCATAATATGCATCAAATATATGTGCCAAAATATAGTATTTGGCATATATATTTGGCAAACATTTTCTTTAAGTTATATTACTAAGCAGCCAGCCAATGGCTGAGTGGTTAGTATTCCTGACTCCTGGTCTCGGGTTCGAATCCCGGTTTGTTCAGGGACGTTTCCTTTCTCCCTGTGTATCTTTGTCCTTTCTTCTTCTGAAATGATGGCTGAATGTGGCTCTCTATAAACGGGTTTGTGGTGATGTGACGTGGACAATGTTACTCGTACCTTTCAGACTTGGCTCAAATGTGCCCACCGAGTAACGCTAAAATGAATAGCTATTTCCGGCCTTGTTGTGGGTGACGGGTCCAGTCCCCCAAAGCCAAGCTATTAAAAAAATATACATTACTAAGCAACAAGCGTCGGTTTGTAAATATTTTAATGCCAAAAAAAATTTAAAAACTCTAGTATAAAAGAATTATTTATCCTAAAGATCTAAATAGTAATTCTTTAAATATAAATGTGGAATTTTGTTATTGAGTTGAACTAAATTATTGTGGGACATACTTTTATATTTCTCGTCTACCATTAAAGATGAGAATTTATTTAGTAAAAAGTTAATTACTCTTAGTGGCTAAACAATACGCTTTAAGACCAAAGTAGTATTTAACGTAAAACTATTAGTCACAATCCTCTGCAAAATTTTAATTTTCAGTATACTGATTGCTACAATACCAGAATTATTAACTCTTACTATTATAAGTTTTTAATATAAGCACTGATTACTAAAGTTTTGTAAGACTTCAAAGCACCAGAAATAAAAATTTTTAAAGTTACCACCAATTTTCCCTCTTTATTAATAACAAACATTTTTTACTTCAACATTTTTCATTCAAACAGCAATATTCATTCATGATTTCAACATTATTCATTCAAACAGTCAAGAATGGGTTTTAATATCATTTAAAGCCTCTTTATGTTGCTATAGTCTTTCATGTGCCGAAAAATTGTCTTGTTTTATAGATATTTATATAATTAAACAATCACCTTAAGAATGAGTAAAATTTCTATATTCTATCATGAATCATGAAATATTAATGACTGTAAGAAGCGGAACAATTTTCATTGATTTTGCTCATTCCAGCGATATATAGGGAATTAGTCTCCTTTTTCTGTATCTCTAAATTCAAACATGCAAGTAAGTAGCTAAAATATATCTGAAAACATTCGTAAATACGGGTTAGCCAACGAAAATACAGTTTCAGTTTAATCCGCCTCTAAAAAATAAATAAACTTGATAGTACTTTGGAGATTTATTTAAGGAATTTATAGCTGAATAAACCCTCTGAAACAAAACTCCGCCCTATTTACTCCCATCAGTTCCAATTCCAAAAATCAATTTCCTTTACAACTGTGAAAACAACAGTCCTAAGTGTGTTTTTCTAACTCTTGTTCTTAGAGTAATTCGTCCACTTCCCCTCCTTAAATTCGTTTCCCTCTCATCCAACTGCTATTCTCGAGTCCTATTCCTATTTTTCAAGACACCCACCTTCCCTTATCCGTACTGCGGCATCGGCATGTCTCTATCTATATATATATACTGCAAAAAATACTTCTTAAGATTATTTTTTGTACAATCTCGTGCTGTTGAAGTGGGGGGGGGGGTTACGAGGGAGTGCGGTTACAGTCGAAGGCTTGTGATGCCGGGGCGGAATCCAGCGTTGAAAGACGCTGCTTATACGACCCCACTATATTTAATAGCATCCATATTGAAACGATAAGAATTCAATTACGCCACCGATTCTTAAGCTGGTATTGAATTTTTTGGGAGGGTCGCCCCCTCTTCCGAGGGGTGAGGGGAAGTGACTCGAGGGGTGCCCTTAAGTGTATCGAGCGGTCCGTCATCTCCCTCATTCCATTCAGCAAAAGATAGTTTCTACTCTTTTCAATTCTTCCCTGCATTCTGTTCTTAAAAGTTCTTAAGACCCAGCAAAAAAATAATATTACTGAAGTGTCTCACGTTTTTCGTCTCCTCACTCCTGTTTCTAATATTTATTTTATGCTTTGTATCGTATTTGAGGCTTATCAAAGCCATTATTGAAACACATTTGGTGGTTTTAATATAACTTGACGATTTCGGGCACTCAACTTTTATAAAAATAGTGGAAGATAAAAATTTCCGAATTGTAAATTGTCAACATTAAAATTACATAACTTTAACTATCATTGTATATTAATTAAGCTGTGTCATGCATCTTCTTCTTACCCTTATGTACACTTTCCTCTTACGTTAATTCAAAGAACTTGGTTCAATGTACCAATATTATTTGAATAAAAAACAATAATTATCAATATTGTCACAATTAAATTGTGATGATATTGAAAAGAAAGACGTATAAAATTTACATAGAAATGTAAGAATAATTTTATGACTATAATTCTATCAGTAAATTGATTCTATCCGTAAGTACTTAAATTCTTAAACTTAAACAAGAACTTAAATTCTACCAGTAAGTATTCCGAATGGTGACATTTATTATTTTGCATTACATTATATTTCTAAATTACATGCATAAATTTTACTTTCTAGTCATGCTGCAGAATAAGTCATTTTAATTATGTCAGCATTTCAATTATGAATTAGATTTAGGATAATGGGCAATAGTTCTAAGTATTTAAACGTACGAATGTAGCATAATTCATTTTCAAACATATTACCTGTAAAAACAACTTGATAGTCATATAGAATTACGCACATATATTATAATAACTTACAGATAAAAGCTATTTATATTGTGAAATTTATTTTAATGGATATCAAATATGTCTTCAGCAGGTAATCAATTTTTTAAAATCTTATCTCTGAAGAAATTCCTTATATTCTGTAATTTACAGTTTAAGTATATTTTTATACAGTAAAATTAAAATTATTTCTGCACCCAATTAAGCCTATATGAAACTATTTTCGCATGGTTATTAGAAAATATGAAATACATAGGCATAAATGTCCAAAAATTCTTAAAAAAGCCCTTCAAGTTAATGGTGACTTTGACTCTCCGTAGCCTAATGGCTGCATAGCTTTCTTCTGAGCAGAAGGTCCCAGGCTCAATCCCAGTCATTGATAAATACCTCATATCCACTTTCTGCATGAATTTTTATTGGTGTAGGTGTTTCAGCATTTCTCAGTTTATATTCATTGTGAAACTTAAATATGAAACATTACTGTTCAAACGTTCTCTTGGAAGGCAAACTATGTGAGTTATATTAGAATGCCATACATTTCCTTTAAGTAGTAGGTAGCATAACGATTAAAGGAGCTATGCTACCTACTACTATTGATAGCGATTCTATCTACTTTAGGATGCCACAGTTAATGGTAGCAAAAATATTATTCAATTTCGTAGAAGGAAAAGAGAGTTTACAATAAACAAATTGACAATATTTAAATGAAATTAACATATTTTCTTCGGAAAATTAGTTGCGTGCATAGATATATAAATCAGATTTTTTTGGCGCACAGTTCAATCTACAAATGTTCCTTTTGGAAATTTTAAATTTATTAAAAGTGCTCCATAACATGCCTAATAAGTTTTAGTTTAGGTATCATACGGACCTAAATGGAGCTTCAATATTAATTAATATTGTCATATTCATTGTATAAGTAGTTCTGTTAGCATATGAATGCCTCATTTTAATATTCACGTACACTATAATCAATTATGTTTTTTGCATCAACTCTCCTAATAATTGAATATCCTTAAAAGTAGTAGATAATATGTATTTAGAAGGCGTTATATCCTTAAGAGGAAAAACAATATTTTGTGTGTCTAAAAGATAAAATTTCATTGGTTGACTTAGCCAAAAACTCATGGTTAGAGGCCTATGCATGTAATTTAATATTTGCCTGATGGTATAGTTTAATATGGAAAACGTGGCAAAATCATACCATTTATAGTGTCAAACCCTTTTGATTCTTTTTTGGTACAAATATGGCTAATAGTTGTATTTACAAGATTCAGTCAACAAGAAAGAAAGCATTAACGTTATACATTTACAGAAACAAATATATGTTTTCAGTATTTCCGAGTTTTAAACACTTATAGATAAATAATAAGCCTACCAGATGGACATATCTGAACTTTTCATCATACGTATTAATTTGGTCATTAAAAATAATTTTGGTTTTCATATGTCTATACAAGAGCTTAATGGAACTTTTACTATAATAAATGTCGCTGTAAATTAGTGTTTTCCTTGAGTAAATAATATGTAACCGATTTTAAATTCACCGATCATTTTAACAATCGGAAAATTATTATGACGTGATTTTGAAACGAATCTTTATTTCTACGTTTCACATTTATACAATAGCTGTCCTCTCTCACGCACTTAGCAAGGAAGCAGTAAATAACCCTTTTACACCGAATAGTTTCAACCCATCACCCTCAGACGGATTCTTGAAGACCCTCAAATTTGGAGGTCGCTCCATTAATTAAAACTCCTTCTTCAAAAGATCCGGAAGTAAGGAAACTTAATCACTCTATCCATTACACCTTGACAACGAGTTTTCCCTCTCAAATCGGCGGGCAGCCATTTTCTGCTAATCGCCCACTTTCATTCTTCGCTTGCACCACGAAGAATACCCCCCCCCAACACCCACACCTGAGCCTTGTCTGTCGCTGAATTCGCCTTGTAGTTATGCGATCGGAATGTTTAATCAGCGGTTTGAAATATGAGCAGCCATGATTTTAATTAAGTCTCGAATTCGACAGCGACCAAGAAAGAGTTCCCTAATAGCTACTTGAAAACGAAATGTAGAAGGATGGACCCAAAACGCAATTTATTTATTTATTTGCCGAAGAGCTTAGTTTAAATTGTGATAGTGTTTGATTTGTTTGTGCACCTATGCGGGCCCGGTGAATTTTCTGATATCGAAGGAAAAGGGTTGGTGCTGAGTTCTTCTTAACCCAGATTAGTCTCTATATCGCCCACCACTTTTCGAGAGATTTTTCTTTATTATCAGAGGGTGGTTGCTTAATCAAAGTTATATATCTCCCAGAAAAGCGATTCGATTTCTGGGCGCTAATGTGCTTTTCAGTTTGTTTCTCCATATTTCTCATTACTTGGGGAAGAAGATCCTGATTCAAGAGCATAACAAAGTAATGAACTTTTCGCGAAGTGATTTAGTTTAAATGCGATTTAGGAATTTTATGACGATACAAACAATCGTTAGAGGCAGTAATTTAAGAGGAAAATTCCACCTCTCTTATCGAATATGGTGCCTTTTTTTTTTGCTTTTTAGATCTTTTTAATGATACATTTGAGTGTATCATCATTTCAGATTTTAGGAATCCTCGCTTTGAGAACTTCCATTTAAGAGCTGAATAAATAGAGGATTGAGTTTAAATTTTTTTCCATTAAAAGCAGTTTCATATTACCGATATTTTAAATTTTACGTTTACTATAGTTAAGTACCAACTGGGGAGTTATGTCCATATTATATTTGCATCCACTTATCGATTTCAGATATTTAATAATTTAAAATATAGTTACATAACTCTTCGTTACTTACTGCAAAAATAATTTTTACGCGTATCCCCTTAAGCAAAAAAAAAAGGACCTTGCGTTTTATAATTTTGTTTAAATAGTGAAGAAAGTTAAAATCTCTCTCTTCAGATATATATTCCCATTCATATAATTATTTGAAGGGGAAATTCAAAATAACATATAAAACGATTATATATATATATATGTAACACAACTCATGATACATTTATATATTCAATGATTCTTTTACTGAATTATAACATGATACGCGTTTTGATTTTAATTAAAATATTTTAATTATAATGTTAGAAAAGGATTTGTGCAGACAAAAACCAATCAAAGATAACACATTCTCTTTATAAAGAGCTGTTTAATCGTTTAAATCTTCTAAGATTCATCACTGAATTGAAAATTGTTAGACTAATTTAAATTAATTATTCTTAATTTTTTAATTCTACCTTTAAATATTTCTTTGATAAATTTGATACTATCTAACAGTTATCACACAGAGTCAGTTTTGAAGTGCTGTGACAATGTTTATTTTGAATTTCCTATTTAAACTGAAGTTCGTTACACCTATAAAACCAGGCAAGGCTTTTTCAGTTGCCTTTGGTTCAAAAGTATTTTCCTTTTATTTTGCAAGTTGGTGAATTTTAATTTCAGCAAAATAAATGCATCCAAATCTTCCAAATATAGCATACTTTCACTTTTTACCTTGCAAGTAAAGAGTGAAAGTATGCTATATTTGGAAGACTTGTATACATTATGCAGATATATATTATGTCGTCATTCAAAAAGCATTAAATATTTTCTGATTAACAATCAAAAGAAATTTCTTCATTTGTGTCTATTATAAAGATATTTAAAAAAATTTTCAAGATCTCTATATAAACGAGACATTTAACTTTAATAAATAATATGCAAATTAAGATATAAAAATTTGATGAAAAGGCTTTTTATTGGTACTTTAAAGGGATGAAAATAGTTTCACCAGTCCAGCGCACAATTTATCGATACTTAAACTAGTTCCAAATGCGGAAATATTAAAATAGGGCTATTCGTTCTCATTTTAACAATTCAGAAAAAATATATATATTAATGTATCTTTTTGTGGTATTGTGGTACTTTATTGATTACATATTTTTTTCTGATTGGTCGCTAAATGTTAATTTTCTTGTAATTTTGAGACATTTTCCTGCAGCAATATCGATATTTGAATTGGTATCTTTCTCTTCATGCACAGCTTAATACCTGAAAATTTGATCTCAGGAATATTTATTTGCGTGTATCTCAGTATGACTTTTCTTATGCTGATTAAGTATCGAACTTAACGTCTACGCGTGTTACCTAACTAATACGTTGGTTATGTATATTCCTCTTCTATGATATTTTACTTCTTACAAGCTTTTAAATAATAAATTATTCCACATTTTTAAACCTCGTCTAGTGAAGAGATGGGACCACAGACACATCTCTAGAATTTAATTTAAATTATTGAGAAAACTAAAATTGAACAAATTCGTGGAACTACATTTTTAGTCCTTTTACTATAGATTGTTTAAGTACAATTTAAATATTTTATGTAGAATGGAATTCATTGATTTATATGCGAAAGAGAATTTGTATCTTCATATAAAACTTGTAATAAAGCATTCAATAATTATTTTGATAAACTGAAAATAATGTTACGGATATCTTATCCTTAAAATTGGACACTTTATCGTTACAATTTTCAAGGATTCTGGAAAAATGATTGGTGCCAGTGAAATCTAGGATATTATCACTTTCTACAATTGGTCTTCTCTAGTAGTGAGTGAAAATTTCCTGTGAACGTATACATAAATTAAGGCTACATTTGATTATTTGTTAATGAGGCAGGATAATAAAGCTATTAAATGATTAAATATTTAAAAAATCATTATTATAAATAAAATATTGAAACTTTTATTATAAAAATAGTTTCATTCGAATCTTGGAGTATATTTATTTTTCAAATTATTTAATCTTACTTGATCATCTTTGGCTAGGACGTCAAAGCCCACCAACGAAGCCAAAAGTTTGTACCTAGTCTAAAGAAAAATTGTGATTCAGAAGAATAATGATGTTAGCTATTTTAATGACGCTTACTATTTACTCTAAACATTATTCTAAACGTTGTTTGCAACCAGAATAAGATCTCATCTATAGATCAAGTGGAAACAAATCGAAATGATTTGTGGAATGCTTCTACACTTCCTTCAGTTACGAATTTATTACATGGTTGCGTTCTGTTCTAATGAATTTCAGATTGGCGGTATATTAGAAAAATTAAAAACATGTTTGGTGCTTGAGCAATTATTTCAAAAAACAAAAAGCAATTAAAATAATATTATAATAAATTACATTTTGAGAATGTAGAAAGAAAGGAATCATATATTGTGCATATTTTTTAGCAGTTCCCTTTTGTTACGTAAGACGACAATTTTAAAAAGAGCAAAGGAACCACCCGCATCTTTCTTGGAGTGAGCTGAGTTCTTGAATATTGTGCCTTGGAGCATAAACAATTTTAAAGAGTGTATAAAATATTAGAATTGATTAAACTTATTTTATTAAATTTATTGAAATTTCCAGATATATATTACATTATTAAATATAAGATATTAAATACTGATATTTTATGACGTTATTGAAAGAAAGTAATATTGAATGATATTACAGAAAATTAAGGATATTAAAAAATGTTAATAGTTCAATATTACATTGTATATATATATATATATATATATATATATATATATATATATATATATATATATATAAAATAAACTATAATAAACTATAATATTCCAAAATATAATTACAAATAATCCACTAAAACTATTTGTATTACATTGTATTTAAACCTCCTCAAGAGGGTTTTTAAAGGGTGGAAATCTATTGGATTGTTCGGAAAGTTATTTCGTTTTTCCTACCTGAATCGGGTTTTTGGTAGTGAAAACAAACCATTTTATGAGTATGAAATCATGCTTCAACCGGAAAAGTGGCAAAAAGTATTGGACTAGAATGGACAATATACAATTTAATAAAATATTTATTTGCTATACGTTTTTCATTTTCATATAAAACGAAATAACTTTTCTAACAATCCGATAATTTTTAATTCTACACATCATTTCAAATTTGTCAGAAATATCTTGTAATTTGCATATAAATATTACATAGAATCGAATCTCATGTGCCAAATGAATCCTTTTATCTCTGATGATAAATTTATATTATACAGTTTACCTTGAATTGGAAGTAAAATGAATCCTTTTATCTCTGATGATAAATTTATATTATACAGTTTACCGTGGTCTAAGGGTAGGATCACATTAGAAAGAATGGAGAATATTTGATTCAATGTTAATCATTGTTCAACAGCGATCAATGGAAACAGTAGTTTTGCTCTTTGTTTGAACATAAATTGAAATGGATATTTGGTTCACTCTTAACCATTGTTCAATTGTGATCAATGGAAACAGTAGTTTTGCTCTTTGTTTGAACATAAATTGGAATGGATATTTGGGAATTTTCCATGTATCTTCCTTTACCTATGTTCTTCATGAAAAAATCTTCTTGATGAAAAATAAGATGTTGGTGCTGAAAATAATACCTTATAATAATTTACAGATTTTATGTTGTTCACAGAGGGACACCTTTAAATAGTATCAACTGAAGCCATCTTAATTACGAATTCAGCTAAAATCTAATTATTTCTAATAAGTACAAAATTTATTTATAATAATGGATGGTTTAAAATTAATATAATCTTTCCAATTTCACTGGTGGAATTGTTATTCTCTGAGGTGAAGAGAAAAGCGTTTGCCTTCCTTTAATCCCTGTTCGGAGCAGCTTGGAACAGCGCTGTCGGTTGCACCTAACACAATCCACTATAAAATCTGTCGTTTCAAATGTAATATACTTTAACACAAAGTGGGAGGTGATGGGGATCTGCCGAAAAGCCACTTCAGGAGGGCTGGCAATCCCATCAGCCGTTGCCATGGAAACGCCTAACCGGATCGGGGCACGTCAAATTCTGTCACTGGTCATATAAGAGGTACCTCTCCTGGAGCTACAAGCGCTTTTTTGAAGTTATCTATTTAAAATAAAGCTGACACAAGAAAAGGTTTCACTTTATTTTGTCTTTTAGCTAGTGTAATTTTCTTTACTTCAAGAGAATGTCGGATGGGCAATTCCTAGGATTTTTCTCGCAATTTGTTTGGAGTTTCGATGGGGATTTGATTTAACTCCCTATGTAAAGTTATCCCGAACAACTATTATGTAACTCTTGTAAATTGTATCGATAGAAATGTGTCATTCAAACGAAATGTATCTTTAAATACAAATTTTGTTTTCCGTGACGATGTTTTTATTATTTCAAGGTAAGGATTTGTTTAAAGGAATGTATTTTTATAAGAATGGATTTGGTAAGTGCTGAATAATACAGATTAAAAAAGTTAGAATGCTCTCAGAATAAAGAAGAAGGATCACATTTTAAAATATTAGTGTGCCCCAGTTTACAAATTGGAAAACCATCGTAAAAAATCTAATGAGCACTAAATTATTATAGTGTTTTTTAAATTAGTTTAATTATTTCATTTCAATTGTATTTACATTTCATAAATCTCAAACACTTTTGGAATAAATTTAACGACACTTGTGAAACAGTATTTAAATATGTTTCACAAGTGTCATTCTCTCTTCACCATGTTGTTTTATTTTCAGGTACCTTCTTTCAAAAAATAAGACAACCATGGCTTAAGTACTTAAGACTAACTTAAGTTATTAAAATAATCTTGACTATATCAAGATTTCTGCATGTTTAATACCTGTCAAGATATCTTAAAGCTTTCTAATGTTGGTATTAATATGAATCTACAAATTAGATTTTCCCATTCACTTTTATACACCCTCAAAAAATATTTAAATATTTTAACTGAATTTTAGATAGAATAAATTGTGAAAAAATTATTCCATAATTTTCTATTTATATCTAGAAATAATCGATGAAACTAAATGAGCATAAGAAATTAATTAATTAGGATCACGGTGGCCTGGTTAGTTAGGGCGTCAGTCTCTTTTCCGGAAAGTAGTGAGTTCGAATCCCGGCTTAGCCGAAGATCCATCAAGTTCAGTAATGGCAATTGAGGCATGTAAAATATATCGGGTTGCTGTATCCTCCATGTTCCCAGTCCAAATTAATACCCCTGGGGGTGGTTGGAGTTAGGCTATGGGTCTTCTGTGGCTTCAGTCTCAAAATTGGAAGACCCAGACGATGCTGCCTTCTATGAGCTAAAGTCGTACTTCCACCTTCATATGAGCAAGCTCTATTCAAAGTGCTATTTCTGACTTCATTCGCCCAGTCCCTGACAGGCTGAGTTGGGAAAGATGTCGTTCTGGTTATTGAACGGTCATGTCTTACATTTCCGAATTAACCAAAAATATCTCGTGTTCACTTAAGACGATTCATCTGCGTTAAGAAAGTTGCGGTCGCAATGTCTTCCAAATACACAGATACCTCTAGGGATTGTAGAACAAGTGTGGGTGCATTTTACTTGGTACTTCTAGATTACAAAGACACTATATTTCGATTGATTCAATCAACTTGTAACATTTCTATTTCATCAATGTCAGCTATAAGCACTCTAAAATTGATCACTATTACCTATTTAATAACCGAATGTTTTCAACTGTAAATTGTATTTTTTACTAATGCTATAATCAGTCTGAGAGATAAAAACCAATTGCTTAAAATAATATTATCATTTTCAAGGATTAATCATATTACCTTCATACATTAACGGTTATAGCCTTTTTCTAGATCTACTTTACTTATACTAATCAATATACAATAGAATAAAAAATAATTATAATCTTTATAAAAACATCATATCAATTTAAAAAGAAGAAAGTTATAAGTTATACATTATACTTCAACAGTGATTTCAAAAACTAAATTTATTATATTACTCTAGAAAAAGAAGCACTTTTATATTAAATATAAGTAAAATCTTTTGAATTCGCAATCTTTGTTCATCACAAATAAATATAATAAAGTATTTTAATTCAGAAAAGAAAATATAAATTCCAATTTATTTCAGGCAATCAATTTATTGATTTTAAAAATCTTATATATAAATATTTTTTCTTGTATCAAACAATTATTTGGTTCAAAAGCGTTTACAATTTTTTCGCAAAACAAAAGAAAAAAACATGAAGATAAATAACTAAATAATATAATCTAGAGTTTGCATGAGAACTGTAAATAATAGAAGAAATTAAAGCGTCTAAAATAACATCACGCGATTTCTACAATAGTGAACGAAACATAAATTGATATTTTTAGAAAAGAAATTCTTAATTAAATTCTTTTATAATAAAAATCAGTTTCAATTAATGGAATTAAATTGAATCACAACTTATTTTAACCACTCACAATTTTCAGTCGAATGCTATTTATAAGAAAAGTAAACATAATAAATAATGCATTTATGAATCAATATTATGCTCATTTTCAAAATGTATTCGCTAAATCAATATTTATTGCAAATATAATGCAGAATTAAATATTCATAACTGCAATATTTTTTTTTTTTGATTTTCTACAAATAAGTGGGATTTAATAAATATAATGAGATTTATTACGCGATTAATTAAATATTTTAAGAGATAAATAAACTATGAATATTTAAAATTTAGTTTATTACCAATTTATATGCAAATGTAGTGTGATTTTATTAAAAAAAATCTCTAATTGGGTTGCATTTATTTACAAGACATAATTAATATAATTTGTTTATTCAATTTGTTATGTATACTTTCGAAAGTAATCAATTCATATATTACTGGGAATTTTTAATATGTGTTGCAAGAAATTTAAGGGTAATATTCAGATATGTAGTTTAAACTTAATGATTTATGACTTAAATATATAAAATTTAATAATTTTTTATTTACTTATTTAAAATTAAATGTTAAAAATATTATTCATTCTAGTAATTTATTATTAAAAATTCAATTTAATTACGCATATTTTTATATATTTAATAATTTTAGTTTTATTTAAGGAATTTTTTTATTTTATTTAAGTAATTTTGTGTCTATATTTTGACAAAAAACTAAGTTTCTTTTTAAAAGTCTTCTAAATATTCTAGAATTTTTTCTACGAAAAAATTTTTTAAATTTAGAACAAAAAACTATCTAATACATATTTGCCAGTAATTTAACTGTTCAAACTTAGATTTTAAGATATGGAATTAAAATTTGAAAAATTAAATTTCTTTCAATTATATTAGAGATATTTAAATTTTTTGAAACATGATTATTTAAAACACTAACATAACTTTAGACTTAAATTAAAATTAAGTCTTAAGTTATGTTAGTTATGGAGTTAAACTTAAAATTTAAAGAAAATTAAGTTTCACCTAATTATAAACGAGAAGTTTTCTATTTGGGTGACATTTTGATCATTTAAACCTGTTGCATATTTTTAGATTTATATCAATGGTAAAGTTCATAAATTATTGGATAAATTGACGTGCTGTTGTTTTAAAACCTTGGATTTAAAATTTTAAAGTTTAATGCTAGGGTTATAAATAAAACAATGCCTAGAATTTTAAGATTACATAGACATTAATAATCTTCGTTAATTTTATCGTATTCGACTTAAAATTTTAAAATATTTTCATTTGCAGGTAGAAATTTTTAACCGTATCATAATCTTGAATTTGTTTAGAAATGGTGTTGACGCTCAGACTCAGTTTATTTGCCAACCTACGGTCATTTGTTGTATTGAAGAGCTTATTCGAGCAGAACTAACGCTTAATCTATTAGATTGGGGAAAAAGAAATCCATTATTTTTATGTGAACTTAATGTAACTTATTTTGGATTCACTTTGTAAAAAGGTTTAAAACAGCTTTCATGTAGATTTTTAGGTCTTGCGCGTTACGACTGCTGACATGCGGTTAACTTCGACCAGTTTTGATATTTTATTGAAATTTTTGACGATGCTGTATCCACAGGCGAGGTGCATCTCTAACATCAAAAATACCCGAACGGAATCGACGAAACAAAAATTGTACGTCACTGGTTGTGACAGTCTTATATAGGACGATAAACACCTTTCACAATTTTAGCCACCCGGCTATCTTTTTCGCCGTTACAAGAGAAAAACCGAAAATGTATCGAATTTTCTGTTTGTTGTCTTCTATTTTTAAGACCTTGTACTCGTAACTGAATGAATCAAACAAAAAACCGCAAGAGGATATTTTAGTGTCAAATGTCACCTTTTCAACGAGCATAAATCTGAAATTGTTTGATAGATACCTCACGAGATATCGATCACTACAGACGTCTACCGAAAAAATAATGGATTATCTTTCCCCAATCTAATATATTCCGAATCCCTAAAAACGCTCAAACTTAACGTTGAAATTTAATGAATAGTTTAACTGAAATTTTGATAATAATTAAATCTAAATTTACTAATTTATTGGAATGACATATAATTTAAAAATTTGTTGATTCTTATGGCTTTATATGGAAATCAATTTATATTTTTCTTCTATGGCGTGGTACACTGGGTGACTGAACCAGTCACTCACAACAAAACCGGAAACTACTCCTCCTTTTAGCTTACCCGATGGGCACTTGTGAACCAAGTCAAGGAAACACAAATAACATTGCCCACATCACACCACTTCAAGCCCGTGTATAGGACGGGCTATAATAATTTATCATCTCACAAGAAGAAAGGAAACGTCCATGCCTAAACTGGGATTTGAACCCGGCAGCAACAGCCCGGAAGTCAGAAACGCTAACCACTCAGCCATTGGCCGGCAATCAATCCATATAATTAATACAGTTCATCACATCACACAAGGTAGCGGAGTACAATAAAATAATTTTAAAAGGACATTGAGCATTTGAAACATAATAAAAACAGTTTAAAAGGAGAAAATCAAATAAGGTCTATAATTTCTGTTAGTTCATGAGAGTGATTGCTTCCCAATGAAGTTTGTTTTCTAAAGCTAAAGTTAAAAATTTAATATCAAGAAATTTGTGTATAGATATATAAAATGTTTGAAACATTTCGATTGTTTTGAACTGCAGAATATTTTCGGAGAATTATGTTTCAATTAATTACAAATAATTTTAATTAGACTAAAGCAAGAATAGTGAAGTTATGTGCATCAATCATAGTTTAACGTGGATGATATTTTGCGTGTTGAAGGTTTTACATGTTGTTCAATATTAGCTAATAAAGACTGTTTCTAAAATTAGAAATTCATTTTGCAAGCTTCACATTAAATTATCTCCCTAAATTTCAGAACAATTCCCTCTTCCAAGACATTGCTGAAGACAATCATGGTCTCATAATAACTTTCCAAAAGGAAGACAATGGGTGGTGGGAGGCAGGAAGCGTGGGAGGGGCTTCTTCAATAAACCTATCAACAATACCAATTCCTGTCTTGCGGCCCATAAATGTTTACGACTCAAGATGGCGCTCATCAAATTTCTGCATCCAATATTGAACAGACAAGCTGTCCTATTAAGCCCCTTGTGGCCCTGGGGAAGAGGGCCACTAATCTCTCCGCCCTTTGGGGACTCGGCACCAACAAAGAAATATTTGTTCCATAAGAGTATTTTCTTCATTTAGTTTCTTGCAGAAAAACTAAAAATGGTAGAGTTAGCTTCAATCAAATTTTATTCCACGAAAACTGTCTTAAATTATGCTTAATTGAATTTATAAAAATATTTAAATGACTGTAAATGAATAAATTTTATTTCTTCATTTGTTATAATATTTTCAAAGCAAGTAAACATAAAGAAGCATAAATAAATTTGCATAACCATTTGAAATGTGCAAATATAAATGTATAATTATAATTTAAATGTATAATAAATGTATAATAGAAATGTAAAATTATAATATATATGTACTATTTAAAAATGCACTTTAGACACAAAAATAAATTTTGAAATTTTTCCAAAAGAAAAAGTAAAAGCTAAGATAAATTTTATATTTGAAATGAAATGAAGTCATCGTGTGCGTGGGGGGGGGCATCAGGGACCAGGTAAATTAGAATGAAAGGTCCCTGACACTCTATACTAAAAATTTGAGTTGTTGTTACTCATGACACTTGGCGAAGCCAAGCCCGCCCGTCAGGGATTGGGTGAATAAATTCAGAATGAGCACCTTCCGTTTTTGAACAGGGTACCCATCGACGACTTTAGCTCAAAGATAACAGCATCATCTGAGTCTTTCAGTTTAGAGATAGGAAGCCAAAGAAGACCTAAGGCCTGATTCCTATCACCCCAGAGGTATTTGGAATGGGAGCATGGAAGGCATTGCGATCAGACATATTTACGAGCCCCCCAGTCAGCATTATACTGGTCAGCATATTCGGATAAGCCGAGATTCGAACTCATTATCTTACGGCAAAGAGAATGACGCCCTAGCCAACCAGACCACCACGGCCCAAAAGTATGACATTTTACATGGTGTTAAACCATGACATTTTACATGGTTTAACACCATGTAAAATGTCATTGGGTTTTGTCTTTATCAATGAAATTCAATGGAAGTTGGCATGATAAAGTTTCCGAGTATCTACCACGCGAAGAATAACTCACTGACTACAAAAATATTTTCAAGAAACTAAAACCATTCTGAGTGGGAAAAATTTTTCAAGATAAATTCCAATTCAATATAATCAAAACAAATCGAAAAACTATTTTATTCAAAAATTGTGTTAAACTTAGTGACTTAGTTTGTTTATTAATTGAATGCATGTAAAAGAAAAGTGTATTTTTACATTTATTTTACCAAAGAAATTAATATTTAATATTTTAAGAAAAATTTAATTACCGCATATATTGCTTGTCTCACAAGTCATATTGAAAGAAATCTGAGAAAATTTTCAATAAAACTTTTTCTCTTTAATTATGTATATAACCTTAATTATTTGAATAAATACTTAAAAATATCTATGTAGCTATAGTATATGTTAATCATCGTAATTGTTTTTATCAATATAAGAAATTTTATTCGAAAATTGCTCTTTTAAATGTAGTATTTATTACTTTAGCAACAAAAAATAATAGAAACTGCAGTTGAAATTAGAAAATGTTCTCTATATTATCGAACTAAGAAGCGAATTAATTTTTCCTTCAACATTTTGAAATAAAAACTGCTATTTTTTTTCAAAATGAGAGAAGATGATAATCATTTTTAATCATTGGTAAAGAATATCATCTATGATTTAAAGAAGATTGAGAAAAAAATTCATTTCAAATCTCATTTGCATTCGATAAAAATAATAAAAGAGCATTTAGGAATTTAATGACGAAAGCAAAAATAGTTAAATAAATTATTTGAGATTAAATTTAAGAGGATATCATTTCCCAAATCTCAGTATTCGTGGACAAAAAATAGAAGAATGAATTTGAAGATTAAAATTCTTAATCATATATCAATTAGTAAAAATATTCCGAATTGCAACTCATTCGAGATTTTAATTTCAAATCTTTTCGAAAACGAATATTTTTGTATTTCATTATTGTAATTAAAGTATTCCAGAAGGTTTAGTTTTGAGTTTTTTTAAAAGAAATACTTCTTTGCTTTTTCAAGGAATTTTTCAGTTTAGAATAAGAGAAGGATTAAAACTAAGTGTTAAGTACTATCGTAAAAGATTCTTTTAAATCACAATATTCAAGACTTTTTTCTTGAAAATATTTTTCAAATGAATGTTCTTACAAAACATCAGAGTGATAATTAATTTTATCCTCATGTAGGATAAAAAAAATTTAATGAAATAGAGGCTAATCTTTTGGACGAAAAAACTTTAAAAATTAATGTTTAATAATTTACGATTTTTTATAAGAGTTCTTGCATTTTAATTTTAGCGTTCTTTAATTGGAAGTTATCTACACACAAATAATGTATTTAATATGCAATATAATAATTTAAAAAATACAATAAGAAGAAAATTATTTTTTTAAAAAAAACACTTTCTTACATAGAAAAATCAAAAAATTGAGTTTCAAAGAATATAATTTTAAAACTGAAAAAAGAATAAGATTATTTTAATCCATTTTTTATTAATATAATAAAATTAAAAATTATTTTTAAATATAATTTTGTTTTAAATGTGTTTTTCATATTGTACATGTTAATTTTTTTCCTAGCAATAGTTTAATTATAAAAAGGAGCATTTGTGTGGAAAAAACAGATTTAAGATTCAACACTTACTTTATTTTACCAGAGTTACAATCTCATAAAAAAGCTTTTATTTCCAATATTGTAGTCATTGGAAAAATGTAGGGTCTCTGCCTAGATGATAGGTAAACCATTGTTAAAATAAGATTGAAGTATTGTGCAAACACTTAAACGAGTTTAATCGTAACAAATTGTTGGGTTGTTCGGAAAATTATTTCGTTTTTCCCACCTGAATTAGTTTTTGCTAGTGAAAACCAACCATTTTATGAGTATGAAATCATGCTATGACCAGAAAGATGGTAATGGGTATTGGGCTAGAATTGGCAATATACAAATCAATGAAATACTTATTCGCTACACGTTTTCATTTCTATATAAATTAAAATAACTTTTCGAATAACCCAATAATACTTTGCAGTGCCTTTTCATCGTCTTTGTTGGCTAATGTAGTTGCAGTTGAAATATATGAACTTAGTGAAGAAAATGCTTCACCTCCAACTTATAAGTGAAGTAATTTTACGGAGCATTACCTATAGAGCAATCAAAATATTATTTATAGAATAGACTAGCAGCGGTAAAACTATCAATTACTTCTTATTGTGCAATAGTGTTGAAATGAATCTACAAAATGTACCAAAGCGCTGATGAGATTAGAAGACATCATGTAATGCAGCTTCCTTTTTATATTAAATTTGAAAATTATAAGGACTTATATAATTTTAGTACAGCGTGTAAACATGAAAATAGTACATAAATACTAAACTAACTAGTAGAACAATATACGCATAGGGATTATAATATATGAAATCTACAAAATACACCAAACTATTATTATGCATTGACGTATTCTGTCGATGATAGATCGCTCTCTTTCATAAAAATAACGAAAACTCTCCCAAAAATAAGCCAATCTTAATCAAAATTCGATATGTAATTAAAAAAGATCTGAACAATATAACATTATGCAAAATAGTGGCACTGATGTCTGAATATGTCATTTGCCAGGAGCATAAAAATGAATATCTGAGACCAAGGCGGCAATTGATGCTGCGTGTCAGATTAGAAATATGGTATAGTAAAATTGTAACAATGACCTCCTAGTGTCATTTTATTGAAAAATTTCGATATCGAGCTATTGGGAAACTAGAGCAAAATCTGATATAAGTAGCTAGATGGCTGAATATGAGTCCGTCTATGATTTATAGACTTTGGCAACAATTTATAACCATGGATTTGACATCCAAGAAATTCAGCCAAGGAGGCTATGAGCTACCACATGTGCCGATCACCGATACTTGTCAATACGTGCACGAAGGAATAGAAAACCGAAACTTCTATTGATCTTAGATTATCCCTGGCTGCAAACTCCGTAAGGTTAGTACTGGTACCACCGAGCGTCTAAGGCTTCATGAACGTGATCTTTATGCGAGGCGACCAGTCATTTGCGTCTCGCTCACGTCACCCCACAGGTGGGAACATTTACAATGGACACGTTAGCATGTCCACTAGACTCGTGACCAATGGAGGGCTGTTCTTTTTACGAAGGAGTCTAGGTTTAACCTTGAAAGCGATAGTTGGCGCATTTCCATTTGGAGAGAATGTGGAACGCCTTCCATCCATCATAGGTCTGTGAAAAAGATGCATGCGGATCAGACAGCGTCTGTGTTTGAGTTGCTATCTTTTTGGGTGGACACACAGACTTCCATATCTTTTGCTGTGGAAATGTTAATGCTTACACCTATATATAGGACATCCTGGATGCTTATGCCGAGACAATAGGTGATACTTTCGAGCTACATAATGATAATGCGAGACCACACTGGGCTTGCATATTGGGTGCTTATCTTCAGCAGGAATCAATTGATAGCATGCTTGTGACCAGCTCAATCACCGCACCTTAACCAATCGAGCATGTTAGAATACTCTAGGACAACGTGTAGCTGTTCTCAATCCCTTCCTAAGACCCCAGCCACTCTTTGAACAAACTACTTTGAAAGAGCAATGGCTTGCACTTTCTACAAATAAATAGATCACATAATTGATAGCGTCTTGCATCGCTGCATGCTAATTTTTACAACACCATAATAGTTTGGTCATTTATTTTTATGCTATTTTTTTATTTTCCTTTGTATTGTATGATGTGTATGAGAGTCGTTAAATTCCAAGCATAATCTTTTGCGTTATCGTCATTTTTGGGATTTTTCCTTAATTTATGATAACCAGTATAAATAAAACATTTTATTATTACATAAATATTTTAGTACCCATGAAAATCTGGGAAAAACTTCTTTATTTAGAAATTTTTACATTATATCTATATATTACATTGTGATGAAATTTTACTAAATTAACTTAAAAACATCAGTTAATTGTGCATCTGGAAACGAAGTTTTAAAAATTTATATTGCAAAAATAATTTTTCAATACTGAAATTAATAAAATTTTATTACCATCCCTACTTAATTTATAAAGACAACTCGTAAATATTAACTAAGTAAGAACTGTGCAGTACCCCTTGATTAACGCATTTGATTCTCGTGTTTGGGTTGTAAGTGGTTTGATACTTAACCCAATGACATATCCAGGAAACCAATGCACAAAGTAAAACGGCTTTCATTGACATCAGGTAAGTAACTTCGAGGAGGGACTGCTTGCTGAGGTAACGGCTGTGTGTGATGTGTGTGACCGATGTTAACATTACCGAGTGATTGTCTATATTTAATGATTTCGAGTCCGTATGAATAGATAATTGGATATGCAACGTCCCAATTATCTATTCATACAGACTTATGTGAAGGTATTAAGTGATGTCTCAAATATCTATTAAGTAACATCACATAAAATTAGATTGTTATATAATCTTATTAGTTATTTATTGGTATTGACTACTCTTAAATCTGACTATAAAATTTTGAAACCTTGTTCTCAATTCAGATATAATTTTAAGTCAACAAATTTATGATTTTAAACTTATTAATTATAAGCCAATCGAACTAAATGCATAAATATGAAAAAATTCAAATTACTCAATTTTTCTACTTTCATAAATACTTTTGTTTCCAATCAAAAGAAAGAAGGTAATTTATTTTTTTTTATTTCTATAAAAGTATTGGAACTTGCAGTTTCATTTCATAATTATGAAAATAAAGTCATGGGCGTTTTTAATTATCAACTAACAAAAATAATGGAATTAATATTGTTTAAATTTTTGTTAATCTTCGAACCATTTTAATTTGTTTTAAAGGAATTTGAAAATTTATAAACGGATTTATTTGTCAATCGAAAAAAGCAATGCAATAAATTCCATCTAAATTTATGTAAAGTAAAGTAAAGTAAAAAAAAAAAAAAAAAAAAAAAAAAACCCACAAGAAACTTTAGATTTTATTTTAAAATTATCAAAAATTATAATCTAGTTGAGGATAAGCAAATTGTTAGTTGCAAAAAATATTTATTTTAATTAAAAATACTGACATTTTATACGACACAAACAAATATAGCTGGTTTAAGGTAAGTGCTTACGTAGAAACAAACACAAATTGTATTTCTTTTACTTAACTTAAGTGAAATTTCGCTTAATACCAAATGTACAAGTTCTGAATCTGACCAAAAAAGAATAAAATTATGGGAACTGTCTATCTTAACTATTCGTTTTCTGAAAAATGTCATCATAAATTCCGTACATAGTTCATATCTGTTGCCAAGGTAATTTAAACTTTTCATCCGCAAAGAAAATAAAAAAGAAGAGATTCTAAACAACTTTTCAACATTCCTTCCCAGACAAAGCAGTTAAAAATCTTGTTAATCACAGTTTTACACGCTGTTAAGTAATTTAACGACACACTCGATTTGGGTTGTTAAAAAAAAATTTTTCCAAGACGCGTTAGATGTATGATTTATCACCACTTAGCTGTTGTTGATATAAATCACGTGGTAAGAGGAAGCAGGAATCACTTTCATGGAGCCACAATGAAAACCATACCTGTTAATACTGCATCTGAGAATGCCTTAAATCACAGTCTTATTTGTATAGTTCCTTAATGGGCCCGATTTTTCATGAGCAAAATAGCAAGCACTCTGTGCTATTTTCTCCCTTGATGTATGGGGCAAGTTGGTAGCGAGACTCTCCTTAAATGACGCCCATTTTTCAATGAACTCCTATGCAAAAAACCACTTTGCCCCGTTCAGGAGACATTTTTCAGACCGTATATTTTGACGGGAGCATTTTTGTTTAACGGGCACGAACTTTCGGGGAAAAAGTTTTTGAGGATATTGCTTTTTTTTTTTATTTGAAGATTGACGTGGTCATTTCAGCGTCTTCTGAGTAGTAAAGTAACGATACTTTGGAACTGCTGCTTGTTGGTGGCTGGACGCAGTAGATTCTCCGACACGTCTATTGGAGGTTTGAATATTTGATGTGGACCTTGCCTATTGGTGGATCTGTTTTAAAATGTGATATTGATTGATTGATATGACTCGATTCTCTGTGAGGACTGAGACACGTCTGAAAAGTGCATTATATCTTGAGTTTAGGACGTGGACATAAGAATCAAAATATTTTCTATCAAAATCATAAATGAAAACTGCTTTAGAAGTTTTAATTTTTTTTATTTTCAGAAAACTATTTATGTTAAACTATTTTCAGAAAAACCATTTATGTTAAATAAAAATAATTAAGTGTGTAACTTATATTATTGGTAAACAAACTATCTCAAATTAAATATTTGACTAAATTTTGATAAGCTTGTTATTATTTTATTTAATTTCAGTGAATTTCGGTCTCATGTACAACAATTTTTATCAAAATTATACGTTACGTTATTGAAATTAATTCATCAAACTAAGGCGGAATTATCAGAAAACTGTGAGTAATTTTCTTAAATATATTAATCATAATTATCTTTCTAATATTTTAGTTTTTTGATTTCTTTTATTTTGACATATGTTTGTTTCAATCTTAAAAACATTAAAATTTATATAAGTTGTTTAATTTAATAAATATGAAAACAAAATTCAAAAATATCATTAGTTAGTTATTTGTAGAAATAACAAATTTATAACTAAAATTGTAAAAATCTTTTGGTTTAAAACAAGTATTTAGATACGAATCTAATGACACAATATAGTAAAAATATTTAATACAGCAGCAATAAAAGGAATTACTTACATAAACTAAATCAAAAACATGCTTAATAGTTACGAATAAAAAGTTTTAAATATAAATAATTTTTTACTTTCTGGTTAGACGATTCTAGTAATTCTCATTTATTTTACTTAAACTATATTATATCTGTTTAGTTGATTATTAATAAATTACTATGTGATGAAATTTCTAATATAAGAAGGAACAAATGTATAATAATCCAACTTGAGAAGTAGTAATTCTTTTCGCAGTTTATGTTTGCTGTGTATTCTAGGAAAATGGACAGACAATGGAATTATAAAGTATACAATAGTCATCATTTAATAATATTTATAAATCAAATGATATATTTTAAATGTTATAAGTTATTGTAAGCTGCTAGACCCTTGAGTCATTCGCATATTGGCAAACAATAGAAGAGATTTGAAGAGCAAAAACTATATATATATATATATATATATATATATATATATATATATATATATCCTCTGTTATACTATTTCAGTGCCGTAAGGGATTGAAAAAAGTAAAACTCATGGTACTCTTTCACATTTTTTAAATAGTTCAACTTATATTAAATATTTGTTTCAAAATAGATGAAGATGTCTAAGATAAAATACGATGTCCTAATGTAAAATCATATCTTTCACAATAATAAAATTTTATTATTTTACTGTTGCGAAAAACTTCCTGATATTTTCTGTGTACATTATGCAAACATAGTATTTGCATCGAATTCTATCAGAATTATGAATGTAATTATGGCAATAAATTTGAAAAAATAATAATTTCACAAACCTGTTTTTTTAAAAAAAATTAATATTAGATATGAGTTACAATTTTAATGGTATGAGTTATTGAAAGAAACAAGACATTTGACGCGTATGCATATTATAAAATAACCCAAATTGAAGCATGGATAATTGATGTTGCATGAACACACTTCCTTATACCTAGCCTGGAATTGTGTTCTACAAGTTAGAAGAAGCAGCCGATTGATTACTTCGTAATTTAGAAGAAGGGATCAATCAATAAACCCCCTAATGCTTGATTTGCCATCCCCAGAAGTATCATTTTACTTGGAGGACATTGCTATCACGACCAATTTAACATGCTTCATCCTCCTTTAAGAGAACATGATGGGTATTAGGTTAAGCTAGGAATCAAACTCATTACCTCCCTGATAGTGAGAACGATGCCCTAACTAACCAACAATTTAAATAAATAATAAAAAATGATCATTTGATGTTTTTGGTATTAGTTTACTTAGTGATGAATATTTTTTACTTATTGCTTCATTAACCTAGATGTTGATCCATAGCCAGAACTGCTTATGGGTTTGTTTCTGCTCCCTTCGTTGTAAACATCATAAGGTAAGGTATCAACAAATTCTTTGTATTTAAAGTCTTCTCAGTGATTGTTCATTATATGAAGAAAAGAGATTAGACGAATTTTCCTGAAGATTTATTTGCCTTTCCATGGCCAATGAAAATATGTAATAAGACTTTTTTAACATACATCCATGGTTTATCACTGCCTTCCAGGAAAATTGTAAACAATTTTCCTAGACCTACTGATATTCATAAACATACAAGCAGAAATTATCAACCATAACTCAATGTTCAACTACAGCAAAGATTAAATCCGGGACAATTCCTGTGGAAAAGAGAAATTCTGATACTTGTTCAAATAACTTTAATACCGTTTGATATACTTTAATGGATGAAACCAGTCGTAGGGAATTTTTAATAGCCCTACGTATTAGGATTTTTCATAAATAGTTAATAAATTCGTTTGTATTAAGGGATGAAACTCAAAATATTACCAAATAATCTGCATGCAGAAATCATGAGCACGATACACGTTTTCCATTATTGGATAATATTGAATCTGGGACCTCCCATTCCGGGGAGTATTTACTGTATCTAAATTGTATCCTGCTATTTAGATACAGTAGATAAATAGGTTTATTTATAAAGCACCACATGCTTAAAAATCAAACTGAGATTTTAATTTTGAAGTATTTGAAATCTTCTTAACTAGTAACCAGCAGTACCATCAAGGAATTGGTACACATAACCATTGGACAGTCTGTGATTTGTGAAATAAAGTGTCACTATTAGTGCTGATTCTATTCTTAATATTGATTTAGTACGCAAAACGTTTCATATCGCATTCATTTTGCCATAATATGGTACACATGGCACCATTAGAGGACAGCACATAGGACAAAATGTTTTGTAGCAATTAAATATATACAGCCTCTTAACTTTTAGAAAAGGCATTTATAAGATAATGCGATGTTCTCATTCGTGAAAAGAGAGGAATCTTGGAAAATTCCCAAACATACATCCCAACATCAAAGAAAGTTCATGAAAGAAGTAAAACCTCAATATCTACCTCGCAATGTTCCTGGAAATCAAATAAAAATCATATCCCTCCAAAAAGCACTTTTTAATTACTAAGTTAAAATGTATCACAAAATGTGACATATTCATTAATTTTTTATTTAAAATTTTTTTTCTATATTTTATCTCATTTCATAGAATTATTAACAAAGTTTAAGCTCTTAGATAATATTTCCAATGCTATATCTAACATTCTAGTCCGATAACGATGATTCCAATGTCGTATCTAAAATTCTAGCTTGATACTAGTTCCATTTGCCATCATTTATATATATATATATATATGTATTCAATGAATTCATGATTCTTATTATATTTATTATAAGAATTGTACGGTAATAGTCTCAAAGAAATAGCAAGTAAAATTTGAGTCAAATGAATTCCTTTTTAAAACTGACAAAAATAATTTAAATTAATAATTTAATATAAATTCTTTTATTTAAACAATGAACATGCTATATTAGGCATTATTTTTAAAAAGTGATTCCAAATGTGTAGTGCATTTTCTTAAACTTATTAGTTTCTTCCTTTAAAATTATATCTTTTATTTAAAACTGAATTATTAATATTTCAGTCCTTCCCTAAAATTACATGTTTGGCTCCATAAATTTATTATGAAATTAATATTTAAATTATTAAAGAAATTTTTAAATTAAAGATTGTAATTTATTCATAAATTAAAAAGAATTTAAATAATATTTTTACAAGCGTAAGCAGGGCTTGTTTAATGTAAATCAAATGGAGAAATATTTTTAAAATTATTTCAAATAATTTATTCTATTTTAGCTATATTTCAAAAAAGTAGACATTCTTAATATTTTTTTTAGTTTTATGTATACCATACACTTTTCTATCCTTAAATGGAAACGGGTTGACGTATATGGATAGCTTTCTAACTTTATCTTTTTACATTGAACTTTTTGGATTTTCTAAAGTGCTTTAGGTTATGACGGGGGAGGTAATGTAGAAAGAAATGGTTCTGACCATATCCATTGTTTTGTTTAAGTTATGAACCTCGGGCTAAAACCAATATACATGCTTCACTATCCAGTGCAGAAAAGATTTCCTAGACACCACAGGAATATTTTGGCTATGAATTATATATATATATA
>JAPDSC010149498.1:0-12537 GCA_026290005.1 Latrodectus geometricus
CCATATTTATTTAAATACATATCGTATTTTTCAGACTAATTAATTTATTTCGTGAAATCATTATAAATAATTACCATTTTTAGTTAACATACCCTTCTCAGTATATTATGTTTTAAAAATAAATTTTAGGAATGAAATTAAATTTAAAATAATTTTATACGTTTCCATTATGTAAAAATATTGTTAAATTTAGTATAGTATTGGAAGCAAAATTTTGGTCGATAATTAATTTCATACATACATTTTAAAATGATTTAGCTTCCTCATCTTCAACCAGATAAATATAAATTAAGATTAACTACTGCTGCCATATTGTGTTATTCTGCACATTTATCCAACGTTTATTCGAAAGTTATGCAAAGCATCGTATGTTTTATCATAAAAAAAAGAATTACTATATACGTATTCGAGAAAAATCAAAGATAAATTAGAAAAATAAAATTGGTTAAATGAGTAAATTAAACAAGGATTCATAAACAAAGAATCTTTAACAACTAAGTTACACATTTTTGATTTGTTAAAGATATAATTAATGGATATTTTTAAAATGGAATATTATATTTAAATAATGGTTTTAAATGAAAAGTTTTAATCACACTAATCAAAGCAATTTACAGATAAATCTCTTTTTTTTCAGTTTTTGCATTTTTATTTTTGTGGACATTTTCGTGAGCGCGCGTTTGTATGAAAGCATATATAATATCTGTGATTTAATACTAAAAGTAAATCATAAAATTATAGATAATAAAGGAATGTTTAATAAATTTGGCATGAATATTACTTTGTACATTAAATAGTACAAAAATTTGAAAATATAATACACAAATTAGAAAATTATTGTAATGACTTTCTTTTAAAAGATTTTTTTTAAATATATCATCAATTTAGTTAAAATGATACATACGTTATTTTGAGTTGCAAAACTTGAAATATCATTGATTATAAATTAAGTCTTGCATGCCACCTTCGTAAAAGACATTAGATTCATTAAGTGATTATTCATTGAAGGAAAGAAAACTCGGAGGAAATATATCCAGCTGAAAAAGAAAGATGACTTTAGCTTTGTTGAATAATTTTAAATAGCCTATAGAGATTTTTTTCTAAGAAAATTGTAATTGAAATTGAAGCTTTTAGTAAGATTAATTATACAACTGTGAAAATTTATTTCGTGTATAGTTTATTTTGTGTTAGTCTATATCATGTTAGTTTATATTACTCTTCTATTTATTTATTAATAACTCTTCTATTTGGATTTTTTTTTTTAAAAATGAGCATTCAAGAATTTTCATTTTTTCGTTGTAGTTATCAAGAAGATAATAAAATATAATATTTATTAAGATTTTTAGTATATTGAAGAAATCTAATATATTCGTTTGGATATATAACATAAAAAAGTTTGATTTTTACTTTCACGGGTAGGACTCGAATGCTGGTACAAATAGTTGCACGCGTGGGCTGTCACAATTGCTCTGCCGAGTTCATGCTCATGCGGTACATACACTCTGAAAGAAATACTTGTTTTTGATGATTCTGGTTTCACATATATTTTGGAAAGTTAAAAAATTTTAGAAAAATTAATATTTATGAAACTATTATAATGAAATTTCTTGGAATAGTTCATGTAAATAATGATTATACTTTATTCATATATTTTAAGTTCGTTAGTATTTAAACAATAAACATGCATTATACACCACATGAATGTGAATACAATTTGAAATATATATATATATATATATATATATATATATATATATATATATATATATATATATATATATATATATATATATATATATATATATATATATATATATATGTATGTATGTATAAGTTTTTTACTAAAAATATTCTTTTACTTAATCATCGTTGTTGTATTAGCCCAGAAATTGTGTCGAGTCCTGAACATTCTATTATAAATATACATAAATTATCAGCTCGGTTATATTCCTGTTTTAAACTGGCAGAGAAAATTTCTTTTAATTAACCTGTAAATACAGAGTAAATATAACTAATTTAAATAATAACACAAACTAGTAAAATTACATTTTTGTAAGGACATTAAAGATTTATTTAATTATAATTGTAATTTAGAAGCCTAATTAATTAAGTTGCTATTAATATAATATAGAGCGTTTTTAGCTCAACAACTTCCGGTGAATATTTATAAATCTTGTAGCTTTGAGGAAGGGTTTTCGTGTTTTGTTCAGATGTTACCAGGTGAGTTTGATTGGCTTGGTGAATCACTTCTTTTTTTTTTGGAATGCTTGTCAATTGTCCTGTTAAACTTTGAACCTGTCATGAAATAATTTTTAATTCTCAATTATTTGTTAATTTATACATACATACATTCCTATTCTTCTAAATGTTTATTGTAAGTAAATGTTAGAAACTTAGTCTTAATGACTGTTTCTGTTGAAATATTTTTGTAGATACATACCTGTTTATTTTAAACTTCATGATCACTTGAGAAATGCACGAGAACGTACAGTACAACTGTTATTAGAAGTGCCTTTACAATGATGCACGCAACATCTTGATGACTTATTAATTTTGAACAAAATATTCAATCATGGAATGACAATCATTATTAAAAGAAATATAACAATTATAAAAATAAAATAAGTAAATAGGAGTCCAAATTCACAAAAATATGCCCTTACGTTTCAAGTGGAAAATATGAGATAGGAGGACATATTAAGCTGCACAAAAATTATCCAAATGGATTCTTTTTGAAATGTCAACTGCTCAACAAGTTAAAAATTTTATTTTACCAAAATAAATAAATTCTTTCTTTAAATTATTTGCCTATAGATGGCGTTACTATGCCTTTGCAATTCTTATGATTTAATATTCTTTTTCTTTAATAAGTTATATTTCATTGTGTAATGTTTAACATTTAAACATAAAGCATGTTCAGAAGGTTTTCTAGAGACTTATATTAAGCAATAATTTACATCTTTTTTTAAAAAAAAGATTTAATAATCAATTGAGCTGTTTATTTTGAAAGTGTTTTTTAACCATTTTGGAATTTATTGTTTATATGTACGTTTGGATTCAAACTATTGCATTTAGAGGTGCTCAAGAAATTATTTCATGCATTCTAAAACATGTTATAAATTTAAGAAATGAAAGACACAATATAGCTTTCAGTGACATGTGCGTCGGGCAAAATAGAAACATTAAAGTAGCTTTAATGTGGTTAAAAACTGTCCAATTAAAAAATTAAAAATTCTTTTTTAAAGGATGTTAAGGGATTTCCTAACTATAGAATTAATTCTTATACGTAGCTACACGAATATCTCATAATTAAAGGGTATTTTTTAAGTCCGATTTTCTAAGCATTAAGTTCTCTTTCCATTATTTAACAGTTCTAATAAAACTTGTGTGTAGGATGAATTTTTTTTAACAGTTAAATAAAATCTGTATGTGGATTTTTTTTTATGGGCTCCAAGAGACTTTTATGACCTGTCCAAAACTATTTTCGGGTAAATATCAGCTAGGGTTGCCTCCAGGTTTTTCAAAAAATTTCATGTTTTTCATTTGCTCTCCATATCTGAGTATTTTTAGCAGAGGCGGATCTGAGTTACATCTCGATGTGGGATCGAAATTAGCGTGAACTGAACATGAGTCACCAATCAAATTGATTTTTGATAGTCTTCAGGCGATGTTAATTTGTTTTTGTTTTATTGATTAAATTGTAATTAAATTTAAAATATCTGTTTAAATTAATTTTAGGAAATCTACCAGTTCAAAAAATAATCAAGACCTATTTCAATCCTACTGACAAACAAGGAGTATCAAGAACTCATATAAATAACATACTTTGACTAAATTTAAAGTAATTCAGTTTTAAACTGAGACACTATTTTTTGTATTTTCTTCAGTATAACTGTAGTTTTCCATTCTTGTGGAAATCTGGTTCGTTGGCGATTTTTATGAATCGACTTTTTTGAAAGACACAGTTTATTAACATAAATACGAAATAATAGTCATAAGGATATTAATGTACACAAATTTACAACCGACCTCACACGTCAGTACAAAGAGAAAGAGATAAAAGAAAGCTTCTTCCTTCTCTCATATTTTTATTTTTACAATGGAAGTAAGAGAGCGACCCGTTCTCTGGCGAAGATTTCTGAACACTACACGCAAGATTAAAGTATCTCCATAATACTTAATATGACAATAAAATTATTTTGACATACAGGTACATAAAGTACTCTAATACAAAATACAAGTAATTAATAACCACGACAAATGCATAATACAATAAACTCAAAATTTACTGATAAATGTTCATTAATTCATGGCATGTAATTCATCATTAAAATGAGTAACATTGCATATCAAATTAATTTAAATCAAACAAAAGCATTTTAAAACCAGGAAATCGACGAAAGTAAATATTTAATGTATAAGTAGAATTAAACTATTCAAAATGTAAAATATTTCCAAAATATTCTAGATCACTCACAAAACATTTTACAAACAGAAAGTTAAGCACAACAATTATAACAATAATAATGACAAATTAATGAACACTCAATAATTATAACACTAGAATGAAAATATTTACAAATGGTATAGATTTTGCATTACGAGATAATGTTTTTCACACTAAATGTGATAATGCATCAGCATGGGTCATTTTAACACCAGGGAAATGTGTCATTGTAATGTTAAATGTCTACGATGCAAAAGCTCATCTTTGCAATCTAAAAGATTGTGGAGCATATCTCGTCAAGTAGGGCAAAAAATTATGGTCTGTAAAAAATCCAATTTTTTATTGAGCAGGAGTCAATTTTTGGCTGGCATATGCGATAGATTTCATGTTACCATTGCCTCTTTTGATAGGCATGCTACCATGTCAATTTGGGATGCACCAGAATGTGTCTGCCAGGAATTAGTGAATAAAGTTGTTAAGCTTGGACCAATGTACTTTTAAGAAGCACTAATTTGAAATAATTGGGAATATATTCCCTGTAATAGTTGCAAAGGTCTAGTACATTGCGGAGTCCTTTCTTTGTTGTTGGATGATGTAAATTTTCAATTGCTACCTTTATTTTGTTTTAGTTCCGCTTGAACTTTTTCTAACGAAATACTATTAATTTGTTCTTATTTTAGTTTATAATAATCCTAAAATAATTTAGAATCTTCATTTAAGGCATCCGACCCATGATCTATTAACTAGCAACCATCTTCCCCTTCTTACCAAATACTTTTTACATTTATTTGTAGCAAGTAAACATCTACAAATTCTTTTTCTAATACCCCACGAGTTTCCTTATCTCCCCCCCCCCTTAAAAGAACTCTCCTGGTTCGACAAAATAAGAGATTCATAAAGAAACGGTGGTATCAAACCTCAAATATTTAACTTATCTGTCAGGGCGATTATGCATTCTATGGGATAATTTAATGCGGTATCCAAATTCAGTAACACTGTTGTTTTGATTAATTTTGCCTTAGCATTATTCCCAAAAGTGAACTCAAAATATTCCTTCCATATACTTCATTATCAGTGGCAGTAAGCAGTATCGAATTACAAACGAAAGTTTGAGCCCCAGAATCAACTATGTACGTTAACACCTGCCCCTACTACACGTACACTGTCACATACTTCAGAGGGAAAAGGTCAACTGAGGGATATAAATTATGGAGGGAGGGGTTACTACTGTAACGTTTTCCCTCTTACTTTTTCCTTCGAATATTTCACCCCACTATCTCTCGCCAAATGGTTTACTCCGCATAAGTAACATTCTACATTTTTATTTATTTTAGCTTCTTTCGACTTCGGCTTTGCCTCTTCGTGTCATAAGTGAGCTGCTATACATTTCGAATCTATTCGAGAGTTGAAAATAATATAGTAATAAGTTTCGGGTTGAAATTATCCCAGTTCATTGTTTAAGGTTTGGTTTAAATTATTGCTATCAATTAATTCTTTTAAAGTATTTAAATCACTTATATTTTTTAATCTACAATATTGCTCCAACTAGGGGATAAGCGAGATGCAAATAGTGCTCATGTACTCCCCCTGTTTATAATAATGACATAAGACGAGTTTTTTGGAAATTTTGTAATCAAATTAAAGGTGTCGGTTCGTATTCTTTTAAGATTGCTTTTTTCAATTCCTTACAGTTATTTATTTATTATCTTTGATTTAAACTAGAATATTAACGGCATTTTACCCAGATGGTTTAATGAAGTTTCTCTTTTAAACTTCTCGGGTACATTTTTACTTCTAAAAGACCTATCCAAAGCTGAGAAGAATAAATTCCAACCTTCTATTCGTTTTGGAATAAGTATAGTCAAAGTTCGAACACTTTGAATACAGCTGATTTGGCGGTACTGACGATTTCACTATCATTATGACACTCTCACGCATTCTCTAACCTCTATTTCTCTAAGTTTATTTTTTCTATTTCAGCATTTATCTTACACTTTTCTAATTCAACTCGGGCTAGCTGCTCTTCCCTCGGATTTCTGTCTGCTATCATGGAATCAGCAAATTGTTCTACAAAATCTTTATCATTTTTATAATGCTCACTGTTAATGATTAAATTTCTCAAGTCAACTACTTTCAATTCAAGAGGCACTGACTCACCTATCTCTCCTGCAATTAATTTAAGATCCTTTTTTCTTTTTTAGCCCCTCTAATCATTTTTAGATTCCTATATTTATCATTTTAAAATATAATAATTTTAACTAAATGATATTCGCAAATTATGAATAAACAAGGGATAAAGCAAAAAAGGGTTGCTTACCTCGTAGTGCAGTTTGCTTCCTATTTATTCATCCATAGAATGCTGTCGGTGTAGTTTTCTCTTCTAGTGGAAATCTGGTTCGTTGGTGATTTTTATGAATAGTCGAGAGAGACTTGTTTGAGAGACACAGTTTATTAACATAAATACGAAAATATAGTCATAAAGAAATTATTGTACACAAATCTATAACCGAAATCACACGTCAGGTGAAGTAACGCTTTTCTCTTCACTCTTATTTTTATTTTTACTCTGGAGGGGAGTGAGCGACACGCCATCTGGCGAAGATGTCTGAACACTATAATAACATTGATGTAAACAAAATATTTGAATAGGAATGCTTGAAAATAAAGTGCAAATAAAAAATTTTAATAGTTGATATTTCGTGTTGCCACCTTGGAGGAACACTGAAATTCTTCCTACAGATGGTGCCACGAAATATCAAACTTTAAATGAATAAAATGAAATAAGCCATAAATGTTCTAGGATTATGAGATAAATGTTATAAGCACGTTACCAATACAATAAACTAAAAAACAATTTATTGTGTCCAATGTAAAAGAAATTAATATTTACAGTAATTTTTTTTTTTTAAATAATATAATTATTTGAAATAGTACCCGGCATCTTCCCTCAGCTTATATCAAATCTATTATAAAATGGTTTTATTGATTTTAATTTATTTAAAATAGAGCAATCATTATTTTAAATAAATTATTTAAATTATATGAAACTTAAGTAATAATTTTATTCCGTAAATTCTCTTAAATTTAACACTTGCAGAAACATCCTGGGAGAAAAATGGAAGTAAACAATGTTGTAACAAAACCAGATAGAATGGGTATAAAATCCACATATGCTATTTCGTTGACGGGTATTTAGTTTCAAAGTGTGACATTCCACATAAATATATATATTTTTAAAGGGAATAATATTATCATCTCAACTCATAGATGGAGCCATGAAAGCAACTATACCGAAACTAAAATCCCCGAGTAACTACAAAGCGAAACTGCCGCTTAGAAAAGGTGTGTGAAGGTAAAACATTGAACAAAATTACTGGTGAACACAAGATTAAATATTTTATGAAACTGTATATAATTTTTGTCTTAATAATGTATTTATACAAATAATAAAATGGATGTATTCTATGTTTTTTGTGGTTATGTCCACATTTAAAAAATAATTTATTGCAATCTCTTACATAAAATATGTTAAAAATATTCATTCTTTTTACTCACAAAAAACTTTTTTCTATGTTAAGTGCACCTCATTTTGTGTAGGGCACGTACACAAGCGTGTTAATATCTAGGCATTTGCAGAGTTTCTCCACTACCAAGTCAAAATATATATTTTTTTTCTTTATAAATGTTTCCCTATGCTAAATCAGAAAATTAAACTTCCTTTTTTAAAGTCTTTCACCACGTTATTTTTATGTGTTCTAAAATAATTATGTGTTCTAAAATAAAGATTAATTAAAGTAAGTTTTTTATTTAATACCATGGTTTAGTCATTTCTAAAAACTGCAATTTAAAACACTAAATTTGTTAAATAAAATACGCAGTAAAATAAATACAAAAATATATCACATATGTTAAATAAATACAAGTAAAACACAAAATTGGATTCATAGTTCTATTTTAAAAAAGTATTTCATTTAGTTTTGCAACTCCTAACAAAAAAAGTTGTTTGTGTATAATCATAAAGAATCATTTAAGTGTTGTTAGTACCACCCAGATCTCATTTCTGTCCCCCTTTTCTTTATTACAAAACATTAGGAATCGTATCTTCATAGTTCAGGACACTTAAATATAGCATGAAATGTGAACATCAATAACACTTCTCAAAAATCAGTTGTATTTGTTTTATCACAAAAACTCTGTATTTTCATTCCAGAATAAGATTTTTCGGTTTGTTCATGCATTTTTAATTTACCATGGTCTTCTTATACCAAATATGCCCAGGTCTAGTAGAATTAACAGAAAATTTCATCCAATATGCTTGTACACTATTTTTTGAAAGAATTCTATAAATATTAATATTTTTCAGAAGAGTAATGATACTTGCCTTCATTTTTCTCATTGAGTGAAATACTTGTGTCGATTAAAAAAAAGTTTAAGCAAATTTGTTTTTATATTTTCATCTTTTTTTTATCTGTTTCATGCAAAAAATATGCATTTAAAATAAGTTATATATATATATATATATTAAATTATTTTAAAGAATTGATTATATAAATTTAAATTATTTTCTAGGCTTTAAATTTCTGAATACTTTAATGTAAATAAATATATGAATTTAATAAGAAATTTCTGAATTTAGCATTAAAAAAATTGATAAAATTTGAAATGGTAACTTAATCTAAAAGTTTAAAAATTTCGTGACTCACTGACTCATGAACACACACAATGAATAAATATAAAGGAGCACACACTCAAACATCACACTTAAGTATGGAAAAGCAGAAAAACTTACACAATTGGAGATGAATTCAGACAACTTGTAATCACAAAATATTCAGCAAAAACTGTTCATGAATATTTCAGATGATTCAAAGAAACAGCTCGAAAGCTAAATCCTTTATTTTTTGTAATGATTATACTTTATACGCAGCTTATCCTATAGTATCTTACACTACCAAGCTATTCGCCTTCAAATCACTACAACCGTCTACCATTTTTGGCATTTCTTTCTTTCCTTAAGGCGTCTTGTGGCTTATCTGATCTCCTGGGGTGGAGATACCACAGGGTAGATAACAAAAAATTTTTTTTTCCTGGTTTGTCAGAGAAAAGCGCATTTTTTCTGAACGCTGTGGAACACACACATGCATGTTTATATATATATGTATGTATAAGCAGAAATTCTTTTTTATTTACCATCTGCTAATATTCCTCATACTGACGGTTAAGAAAACATTTATTTATTGCAGAAATTATACTATTCTATACAAATAATTTTTTTAATACATTTATATATACATTTTTTTTATTTAAATCATTTATTCAATGAGTAAAGAATACTTAAATAAATTTAGCCAAATAAATAATTTGGGAAAACGTGGCGATTTTTTGAACAACTGAATTACACAAATTAAGATCTTGGTTGTAAAAGAAAAAAAAAGAATCTGTAAAGCATAAAATATGTACATCTTTTCTTCCGCAAAATTATTAATTTTTTTTTAAAAAAGTGACAAGTTCTTTTTTTTCTCTTGCTTCATTTTCAGTAAATTTTTTTAAAGAATTGCAACGCTCCCTAATTACTAGTTAAATTCATTGGGTTCCTTCTGTAGTGCCTTTGGTTTAAATTAATGGGTTTGAATTCCACGTGGGGCTTGGATGTTTGTAGTGGTTCGGAATTCCTTTTAAACTGTAGGTCGTGGTTTAATTTGCCCTCATTTGGACAGAAAACTACATTTGAGCAATAAACATTCCAAATAAATCCTTTTATAGGGCAGTAAACACTCAATTAAGGCAACATTCATTGAAATAGCCGTTGTAAAATCTATTTACCTTTTGAAGGCTTTAGAGCAGTTGTAACGAAATCATTTGCTGGTTGAAAGGCATTGAATTCAATTACTGGAACATCATAAAATGTTTTTGTTGGAAAAAAGTTCTTGAAAATTTAGAAATTATTGTAAGAATTATTACATATGTTATTATAAATAATAAAGGTAAAATGTGGATTAAAATTTCCAAAAATTTCGAAGTTTTTCAAAATACAGATTTGCATTAATAGGGCGGAATATCATGTTACTATATGCTTATTTATGAAATAATTCAAAATTTTAATAAAGTTGGTTAAATAAAGAAATTATTCGCTTGTATAGTGAAATTATTTCTAGAGGAATGAGGCAATGAGTTCTTTAAAAACAGCCTTGAAAATAGCATTTGCAATAAAAGAATCTCTTTAATAAGTATAACAACACAATGCAGCTGTTTGTTAAGTTAAGACTAAATAAAGAATATAGAGTGAGCGTTATACCTTTTAAAATCACTTTCATTCAGAATTTTGTTTTTCTTATATTAACTAATTATAAGGTTATGAATAATTTTATTGACAAATAACAGTTTTTTCTTGATGGTCTCTAAATAAGTAATTGAAGGTTCAAGTTGATAATAAGTAATTGATGATTTATGACTGATAACAGATTATTACATAAATGACTTAAAATTACACATTATCTTTCCGATTGGAACTATAGTTCTTTTGGTAGAGCGTTTGGATGTTTGAAATATCCCCAGTTCAATACCTGATTCTCAGAACACTTTGTTAATTTTCAAGAAAAATCATATATCTGTAATTGTTTTCCGGAGGGGAATGTTATCTCTCTTAAATAATAATGAGCAACTTTGCAAGGACTTCAACCTTGTTTTAAGTTAATTGAAAATATTGTAAGCAAATTTCAAAATTAAAATTACTTTTTATTTTAGGTTATCCAGAGGGGTAGAGGTCGACGCCCTGACATAAGTTTCCATTTTTTTCGTGTAGACATTATCAATTTAATCCCAGACAAAATTTCGACGGAAAAACAGAATAAGATTTTATTTATATAAATTAAATAGTAATAAGAGTATAAATTAATGTATAAATAAAATTTTTGTAATATTATTTCTTAAAAAAGCAGTAACATAATCAAAATTGGGACCACTCCGTTAATCTTTTTAAATAATCAGTCTTATTATCATATTGTTTCGTATTCCTTTTAAAAGGTATGAATTTCATAATGCATCTGATAACTTAATGAAAAAATTTAGCACAAAGTTATTTGCAATTTATAAATACGAGTTGAAATAAATAAATGTAATTTTTATCTTAATATTGCTATAAAACTATTAAATTGGCAACAGTGGTGGCATTTCGTGATTTCAATTGGGGGTGCGAGTTTTGGACTTAGAATCTGATCACAAAGAGAAATGAATTCAATGCTTGTACGTGCGTGTATGTTGGGGAGGGGGGAGATTTAAAATAAATAAATAAATAACAGTTAACAGAAATAATAGTTTAAAAAACAAATAATAGTAACAAATAAAATAATAGTGATTCATTTTGTGATTTTTAAAACAAAATATCATCAAACTACAATTTTGTTGGGGGTCAAGTTGGGAAACGCAATTACAATACCCAGCTTCTTGTGCATATTTCATGATGTCTTTACATCACAGAAACAAATACTTTTTGTTGAAATATAACATATTACCCTCAACAAGAGTTTTAAGCGTCTGTTTCCTGAAAGAAACGAAATGTTTGTTTTATTATCATAATCAAGACTTCTGACTCTTTCAATTGTTGAGCCAACTGAGATGACTCAAGTCTTCTTCCATTATACTTTGAAGATAAGTTTTTAATCTTAAAAATGATGAGGATCGTTCTCAGCTGGCTAAAGTCACTGGCACAGATAAAAAAGTTTAATGTTATTAAAAAATATATATTTTAAATGTTTTCTTAAAAAAAATTCAAATTGTTTTTTGGAATTACAATTTTCTATATCATTAGATTTTATCATTAAATAAAACAGCCCTAGCACTCACAAAAATGCATGCCTTCAAAAATGCGAGATGGGCGGAGTTTCTTGAGAGTGTCTACCCTGAGGATAACTCTCTCTTTGAAATTATAAAGAGAATTAAGGCAACTGACTATACCATTCCCCCACTTAGTAGTCCCAGTAGCATGGTGTATACGAAAGACGACAAGGCCAACCTCTTCGCCGATACACTACAACTAAATGTGGAAATGTATGATAATAGGCAAATTTCAATCCTAAACAGATGTGAGAATG
>JAPDSC010149498.1:12547-23426 GCA_026290005.1 Latrodectus geometricus
AAAACATAAACAACTAGGTCATCAAAAACCTTCTACTAAAAGCCATCAATTTTGTGACAAAGATATACAACAGGTGTCTAACACTCAGATATTTCCCCCAGGCATGGAAAACCTCCCTAAACATATTCATTCCGAAACCTGAGAAAGATCGTAAATTCCCCCAAAATTATAGGCCTATATCGCTACTCAGTGCTTTTTCAAAAATGTTTGAAAAAATATTGCATAGCCGGCTTCTTGAACACTGCATTAGCGAAAATATAATCGCAGACGAACAGTTTGGTTTCCAAAATAAAGCACTCAACAACACACCACCTTTTACGGGCTACTAATGCCATTATTGAGGGTTGTAACTCAGGGAATAAAACTGGTGGTGTCTTTCTAGACATCCAAAGGGCTTTCGACAAACTGTGGCACAAGGGGCTCATACATAAACTCATACAGTTAGAATTTCCCCATTATCTCACCCAAGTTATTATACATTATCTTCATGACAGAAAATTTGTTGTTAAACTTGATGACGCTAGATCCATGCCTAGAAGCATTAATGCAGGTGTACCCCAAGGTAGCGTTTTGGGACCACTGCTATACTCCAGCTACATTGACGATATTCCAAAATCGCCTAACATTATGCTCAGCTTTTTCGCTGACGACACCGCCATCTTATCGCAGCACCATAACGTAAAAATTGCTAGAGACGTTTTGCAAAGCTACCTGGAGGACTTGGAGGCGTGGTTAATGAAATGGCGCATTGCCATCAATGTGGAAAAAAACATCGGTGCTCATCTTTGCCATGGGTCGTTTTAGACGTTTTCCCCCGAAACTTGAACTGTTGGAGGAGGAAATTAACTGGGAAGATAAAGTTAAATACCTGGGTATTCTCATTGATAAGAAACTTACGTTCAGATACCACACGGAACTCATTGTAAAAAGTTTCAAAACGACTTCTGCTATGTTCCGCACACTTATCTATTCCAACTCACTTTCCATCAGGAACAAGCTCCTCATTTACAAATTAATCATGAGACCTAAAATGACTTATGGGTGTCAAATATGGGGACAAGCGGCGAATAGGCATTTGGATCCTATTCAGATCCTCCAAAACAAACTACTGAGGTGGATTGTAAAAGCCCCTTGGAATGTTTCTAACATTACGATTCACAAGGATCTTGACATGCCGTCAATTCGTGAATTTATTGAGTCAGCTTCCATCAACCAAAATGTTTAAAATGTGCAGGTCCCCATCAAACCAGAGATTGTAAAAAACCGTTAGAACAAAAACAAAAATGTGTAAATTGTGAAGGAAAACATACAGCAAATTATTTAGGTTGTGAAAAGGCTCCCAAAATAAAAAAAAACAAAAATATTCAAAACAGACCTTAAATTAATCCACAATCCGTTAGAAAAATTTTTAGCTACGCCCAAGCCTTAAGTAAAAATAACATAAACAATGCAATAGAAAAACCAATACAAACAGAAGTAAATGTCCCTAAACAAATCCAACAAATAAATACCATAGAAAACACACTAAATGAAAACACGTTAGGCAATTTAACTGAAGTCTTAAGATTCTGTAACATAATTAATAAAATGTTTGGACAAAATTTAAAAGAAATTAATGATAAACTAGAAAGTATAGATAATCAGGCTGATAAACTTTTCACACTTGTAAACTTCATGCAAAATAACCAAGGAACCCCAAACAATACAAATAATGACAAATAATAAACTTAATGGCCTTTTAATATGTCACTGGAACTGCAACACCCTAAGTAATAAAATATCTGAATTAAGAGTATTCGCGAACGATAAAAACCCGGCCTTAATTTTACTACAGGAAACAAAGTTGCGCGTAGGCGAAAACCCTAAAATTGCGAATTATAGTTTTTATCACACACCCAGAATAGGATCGAGACACGGAGGTACTGCAATTTATATCAAAAATCACATACTCCACAGAAAAATCTCGAACCCCCCACTAAGGCAAATAGACTTAACACTAGTTGAGATACAACTTAAAGAAAACTTAAAAATTATTGTAGGATCCATATATGTTCAGCCAAAAGCAGACACAATGTTCACACTAGATATCGAAAACTTATTAAATTTAAACAACGAAATTATTCTTGCAGGAGACTTTAATTGTAAACACAGACATTGGGACTGCCCCAAAGCGAATAGAAATGGCAACCACCTATTTAACTTCATTGAAAAAACAAAACTACAAATTATCGCGCCCGATATGTCAACTAGATATTCTAATACATCAGCCAACATAACTGATTTTGCAATAGTAAGAAACATTAATTTTAACTCCTCCTCCAATTCGTTAGATGATTTGTCGTCAGACCATAAACCCGTAATGATCTCTTTTGATCTAAATCTACCTAACCCTAAATTAAAAAGTAAACTAAAAACAAACTGGGAAAAATACCAGGAAAATCTAAATAATAAAAACTTAAACTTTTCAAAAATAAATAATATCGCAGATCTGGAAAATAGGGTAGATGAACTAACTGATAAAATTAAAGAAGCGCACGCCGAAGCATCAACAGAAATTAAAAATAAAAATAATAATGAAATATTAAAAAACATAAAACTCTTAATCAAGGATAGAAACAAAGCAAGGAAAACATGGCAGAGGACTAGGTACCCCCCTGATAAAGCTTAATTTAACAAATTAAACAGTAAAATTAGAAAACAACTTTATGAATTTAACCAAAACAAATGGAATAGTTATTTAGAAAACTTAAACCCGCAAGAAGGCTCCCTTTCGCAAGCAGCCCGTAAATTTAAAAGAAAACCGTTTTATATCTCACCCCTTGATGATAATATAAACAACAAAATTGCATACTCTGAGAAAGATAAAGTTGATGTTTTAGCTAACAGTTTAGAAAATCAATTCAAAATAAATATGCCAGGAAATGATTTAATTAACACAGATGTTTAGGAAATTGTAAAAAATTTTAACTTAAATAATAGAGACGAAAACACAGAAACAGTGCTTCCAAACCAAGTAATAGACTCAATTAAAAAATTTAAAACTAAAAAAGCGCCAGGCAAAGACAGCGTAAATAATAATATGGTTAAAAACCTAACATTAAATTTTATCGTGCAGCTAACATTCATAATAAACGCGACGCTAAACTTAAAACACTTCCCAGTAAACTGGAAATTTGCAGAAGTCAGGCCAATACCGAAACCGGGTAAAAACCCAAATAAAGCAGATTGTTACAGAACGATTAGTCTCCTATCCTCCTTAAGCAAAATTGCTGTGGACATAATACTTGACAGGATAAGAAAATTTTTTAGTGTAAATAAAATACTCAAACCTGAGCAATTTGGTTTTCAACCCAAGCTTTCAACAGTACACCAACTTTTAAGAATCACAGAAAACATACAAGAAGGTTTTAGACATAAGGAACACACAGGCGCTGTCCTATTAGACATTGCAAAAGCATTTGATAAAGTCTGGATCGATGGTTTAATTTATAAACTAATTTTCTTAAAAATCCCAGGGAATATAGTTAAATTAATACAAAGTTATTTAAATAATAAAAAATTCCAGGTTAGATACAAAGAAACTTTTTCAGAAGTCAGGAATATTTTTAGCGGAGTCCCACAAGGCAGTAAACTCGGACCTTTACTCTTTTTATTATACATAAACGATATACCGAAGCAGGCAAACACTATTTTAGCACTTTTTGCTGACGACACCACGATTTTAACTAAAAATAAAAACAAAAAAAAATAGCTATTAAAATCCTAAATGAACACTTAATAAAACTCAGTACCTGGTTTAATACATGGAAAATAGAACTTAACGTAGGAAAAACTCAAGCAATAGTTTTCACTAAAAGTTACAAAATACCAGACAGCAACATTAAAATTAATAACCAAAACATACCATGGTCCAACGAAGTAGAATATCTCGGATTAACATTAGATAAACGCTTAACTTATAAATCACATTTTAATAAAATCATTAAAAAATATAGGGCAGCGAAAGCAATACTTAACCCATTATTAAATTACAGATCAGAATTAAATCTAAAAAACAAATTATTAATTTACAGGTCAATGTTGCGTCCAGTGGTCAGCTATGCCTGCCAAATTTTTGGAGGCACACCTGACAGTCATATTAAAAAGCTCCAAACCCTCCAAAATACAACGCTCAGGTTAATTTCCAAGTCACCTTGGTACTTCAGAAATGAAGCTATCATGCGTGACCTTTGTATCAATAATATTTCTAGTTACTTTTTTCAGATCAGCCTCAAGTTCTATAGGAATCTTCCGGACATTGAAAACGATGAAATAGCAAAGTTCCCGATATACAATATTCTCAACGCGGCAAATAAGAACAGACCCCGAACAGTGCTCAGGTTAAAGACCAACACCTAGGACAACAGAACACAAACAAAAGCGAGGCGAGTCGGACAACAACACGAACATCAGGTCGTATAGTCACTTTTTTAAATTTAATTACTTAAACTTTATTTTTTATAAATTTAATGTTTTTTGCTTTCTTTTTTTCTCCTTCCTTCTTATTTCTTCCTATCCAATCAGGTATAAAATAAACCATGACTAATAAATATTTGCTATTTCAGATTTATTAATCATTTGTTTAGTTTTCAGGAACACTTATCCTACAGGAGATTGAACTTCGGTTCTGGAGCTCCATACACCACCATACCGTCTCGACCGTCTCCATCAAGTTTTTCAATAATGTTAACAACTCAGTCAATCCCTTGATTAATTCCCAAAACTCCCCACTAAGCGGAAAGCATCACTTACCAATTACTAATACCTCGCTCTCTCTCAACTGTAGCATCAGCTGCAAAAGATGGTAAACTTCTGATTTCTAGTCTCGGTAATTAGCTCCTCCCACTAGTGTTGGTCTCCTCCCTGCGTTATGGAAATATTACTTTGTAATGTGTTGTATATATCATGCTATTTAACAAAGAATTTCATATTTCACCCAGAATATGTTTTGATTTAATTTTGACTAGCTCTTTTGAGAAGATTATTCAATTGCATTTTTGTAAATATCTATTTGTAATTTCATGCTCTTTTCTATTGTATATATTCTGTTTTGTATTCATATTGCATTCTATGTTGTATCCATGTTGTCTATATCCCAGTTACGTACCTGCTTTCCCTTTCTGTTTATTTCCTAACTGTTCCAAATTGCTTGCGGTGCATAAACCCCTCGGACTCTGGTCCGATTTCTCATTTCTGTCATTCCAAGAAAAAGCCCTTTGGGCTGGCACTTGAATAACGAGTATATGTCAGGTTAGGTCAGCCGAAATTTTGTTATAATATATATTGGGCTGTGGTAAATCTGAAAGTTTTAGTCCAAATAAAAAATTACTTTTTCAGCAAATTATTCAAGAATCCTTATCAGTTTTCTTAGTCCTGTAAATTCCATCAAAAGACTAAAGGATTTCTTATGTTGTCATCTATGTGACGAAAAACTACAGCCACTTTGTCATGATTGTCAATGTCTTGAGTTTCATTACTATTACAGAAAAATAGCACTATTTTTTTATTATATTTTTCAATAAATTTGCAGATTTGTGATTTACGTAAATTAAGAATATATTTGATATACATAAATTTCTCTTTTTTTAAAATCATTAATTAATGGACAATCTTAAACTCTAAATTTATTAATTCCGAAAACTTGCTTTTATTATAAGAACACATTTTTTCATCGTGTCTCTCATAGTAATTCTTTGATGATACACAAAAAATTAGCTTCTCATATTTTCAAATATTGAGTTTTTCGTCAACTTCTTCAAAATATTTCTTATCAAGTTTAGAACAGATGGAACCCGATAATAAACTTTCAGTAAAATTTACCAAACAACTTCCTGTGTTACAATGAGAATCACAGGACTCATGAGTTTTACATTTTTTAAACAACCTTTTTGACCGGTTACTGAAATTGTTAATTGTAAATGCAGATTTGGTATACTCTTTATTAGGATCTGAAAATGCTCTGCACTAAAAACAAAAATTTATTTTCTGAAGAACTATCCATCTATACGAATTGCGTCATTGTTTTCGAATCGGTAAACAGAAAATTCAGATTGATAAGGACCTAAAGTTACAATTTTTTGGCATTTCGAGGACCATTAGTGGGGTCTCTTTCATGAACTAAAGGCAAAATTATGAATCTTACTTGAGAATCTTGGGATAGCACAATTTTAAATCCTTTATTATCAGTGTAATCTTTTAAGTGAACTATTTATCGATTTTCTTCAAAGAATCCAAAGACTCCTTAATATTTTTTACTATGTTAGGAGTTTGGCAAAAAGGTCCCTAACTGTTAAATGACGCTTTTTAGAACTCATGAGTGTGAGGAAGTTGAAGAAAAACACATTCTAACCTGAATGTACACTTGCAGTAAAATTATATTCGGCAACTACTTTTCTTAATCCTAGGGAAAGGAAGTTAGGTCAAGAAAAGTATAATGAGCTGAAAAATAGATAATAGAGATAGAAAAATAGTCTTAATAAAGACTGAAATGTCGAAATCATTTTATAATCTCCCATTTCAAATCAATCATCTTCATTTTAATCCTCCAAAAAATTTGTGGGAGTGGCCGCGCTCATGAATCCCCCTTATTTGCCGCTTATGGTTCGCAGTACATTTATAACTTAAATGACATTAAAAATATGATTCACATGAGTAACAGACTTAAATCATGGATTTATTGTCAGTAACGCATTGCCAATGTTCTGTCTGATTCAATTTGTAAAATTAAATAGTGTTACAATATAAAAGAAAATATAAGTGTACCTTATTAAATATTTTTTTATACTGATATACAATAGGAATTATTTTCTACATTCTGAAATGACCAATAGGAAAACAAAAGTGAAAGACATTAACTCAATAAAAGTATAATGGGGAACGTGTTTTTCTGTAAAATACATTCAATCAATAATTAAGAATTGCATAAATTAAGAAGCATACAATTATCTTATTTAAATAATTTCAATTATTACATGCAAAATTCATTCTAAAATAAAATACTCTAAATTAATTTTTAATAAATAATCTCAAAATTTGTCCAACACGTTTATTTAGGATTTTCACTTAGTTATTATTCAGATTTAACATAAAAATACACAAATATTTTATCTGTATTATTCACACACACACACACACACACAATATATGCACACACACAAGATGTGTTTAAAATTATATATGTGAACATTTATTTCTGTAAATTCTTTAAGTCAAATATTTAAGGATTTATAGTTAAAATGCCTTACTTTATAAAGACATAATTTGTCGTAATGAAATCAAATTTTAAAATTATTTAATACACAGATTCAGCAAGTCAAGTATAAAACTTTATTTATTCATATATATATTTAAATATATAAACTCTTTTGAATGCCCATTTTAAGTGGATCACATTAGAAAATAAATCAAATTTATGAAAATACATTAATTTGAAAACCCATTTGCATATGCTTGAGAAAGATCTCCATTTCCAAGTACTAAGCCTCTTTCAAAACCATCCTGCAAAATAATATAGTGATATTGTAACATTTAAATAATATTATAAATATCAAATGTGCAGATTTTTGCATTAAAATTTGCAGCTAACAATTTTATGTATATAATACTTAAGTAAATATAAAATTTGAAATGTGAAACTGGTCTTAAAAGATAATAATTTTTTTTGTGAACTAGAAGTTTTTGTAACTTCCACATAAATTGTTCGGCTTTGACAGTATTATATATATATATATATATATATATATATATATATATAAACACGACATTGAATGAGAAATTGTTGTATTGTGACATTAATTGGAATATGATACATATTTTGATTAATGTGTTATTTTTGAAAATCAGTTGCATAATTTATTTATAATGAAATGAGTTGAAAGGTATATGACAAGTCTTTTTATAACTTTTATTTAATCTATAAAAGAAAACACCATAATACTCCACTCCACTCAAATATGTAGTAACGCTCTTGAAACCAAATTTATCGTCGATATCATTAAGATATTATTATAATTTAATTTCCGAAAACTATTAATAAAGTAAATTGTGCGTGTGCATAGTTCTTATGACAATAAAATATCCTTAATATATTCAAAATTATACATACATACGTAAAGAATGGAGAAGGAGAATTTAAACATGAATTATAAAATTTAATGCAAAATTTAAAATTTTATAATACATTTTCCAATTGAATCTGTCAAGTAAAATTTTAAACAATTATTACCCTCCTTATTTAGATTACATAATCTTATTTCAAATTTATCTCCTCTCCAATAGATAAACTATTTAAACTTACTACTGATTTTCAAGATCCTTAATAAATTTTTATAACTTTTCTTATAAATAATTATTAAAATAATTTAAAATAAATATTATTTTCCTTATTATTTCAATTATTTTATACTCAAATATTATTATTTTACTTAAATTTATTAATATCAGTACTTAAAAACTCTTTCTATGTAATAATTTTTAAGCCACACCCCTTAAAATTTTTTAACCAATAATATGTCAGTTCGCATTCAGCTATAGTTCACCATCTCCTAGCAGCTTACAGAAGAGAATGAGGTCCTTCGGACCAAGGTACCTCACAGCACAGGCTAGGCCGGCCGAAATTTTGTCTTATTTCAAATTATTTTTTATGATTTACGATGAAGAGCAATTAGTCACTTATTTAGTAAAGTGCACGCACGCACTCCTTCACCTTCATGATAGAAGCTATTATAATAGCTATTATTAATAGTTTTAAATTATCAGCAAAATCCAATAAGTGTTGGAAAACCAAGTCACGGATCCAAGACCCCTATAAAATCCCTCATAATTTACTAAAATTGGATATAGAAATATTTTAGATTCTAACAATTTTAGTAATTTCATCCCTATAGTATTCAATCCATATTATCTACATTTTAACAAAAACACAAGAAGATATGCAAAATGTTTGTCAAGGTGATAGGGGACTAGTTTTGACCGGTGATGTTGTGGATTCTTTTAGTTAATGTTATGTTAGTAGACTGTCAAAGATGAACATATGAAACTCGGTTCTCTTGTGACGTACATTTATGAGATATAATGTCAAATGTTCCAATTGTGATATTTCAGTTTATGTGAATTGTTCCGAGAGGAGAGAGTACGCTTCTTCCACCAGTTAAAATGGTCTCATAAAACAAGTAGGATTCAACACTTTAAGTTTGTTTTGCCTGAATTCAGCTTTGTATTAATGTTTGCATGGAAACAAGTTACTAATGATCTTCCTTTCTAACTACTGAACCCTATTTTGTTTCATTTGTCGAAAGGTTTATCTAATTTGACGACTCCGATATTCCAATACACATTTTGGAGTCAACATTAAATTGACGCATGATCTGTAACCTTGTGGCTTAAGTGTTAGTTATTCATATGTTAGCTAACCACATCCAACCTTGGTCATCCCCACTGTTTTCCCATTTAGTCCTGATGGATAGTTTTATTGCAGTTCATATACTTATTACTCACCCTGGTAAAAAAATGGGGGTGAAAATTCTATTGTTTTCACTACCTTAAGAGATGCAGTGACTCACGTTTCAGACGAATGCTTGGGCTCTGGCCTTCAGTTGAGCAAATTGTGGGTTCAAATTCTATAATGGGCTTCGTTGATCGTGATGGTTTGAAATCTAATGAAAATTGTAGGTCCCAATCAAATTAACCCTCATTTGTAAAAAGGTGACCATCAAGTGGTAAAAAATCAAACCAAATCTTCTACGATTTTGTAACGATGCAATGAACTTAAATCAGCCCTCATACTCTCTTTTCTATTGAATTTAAGTGAGTAAGAAACTATTAATTTCATTAAACTGTAACTCATGTCATCTTCATGCCTTTCCCATTTCCAAATTGTATTTGACAATCAATAGCTCTCCATTGTTGAAAAAAAAATTATGCACTGCACAAATTACACTTTTCAAATTATTAAGTAGATTTAATTAAAGTCTTTAATATAACTTATGTAACGTTGTTTAAAATAATGTTCTAAATTAGTTTACCTGCATTTCTAACATTTGCCGCCAACAATCGTTAAACCTTGGCATACCAAAAGAATCTCTATCCCCGTTCGATGGAGTTGTAGAGTCAGTATTTTGAAGGGTTTCTGTGAAGAAATAAAAAAATTAAAGCTGTTATAGCATAAATTTTGTTTAATAAATTCTTCTCACAAGTATAATTGCATTTGTAATAAATTTCTTATAAATATCTACATGATAATCAATATTTATCAAAGAATGCATTCCTATGGCATAAATAAAACATGCTGTGTGATAAATAGTTCTTCTAAAATATAACTAACCAAATATATTATACAATAATATAAACACAGACATTCTTTTGAGTATTAATCGTATCAACAATACTAGCTCATAATTATACCTTGCGTAAAAATGTAATTTATATGTTCATACATATTATTTAAAAATTTACATTTTATAAACAAGTTTAAATTCTTGTTGGTGTGAGAGTTTTAGAGAAAATAGGGAAGTGTGATTTTATTTTTTACCTTTTGATCGATAAAATTGTAGCTGTAAACGAATTATAAGTAACATGTGATGCCAATTATAAAGTAATATGGGGGGGGGGTTAATAAACTTGGGCAACCTAAATTTAATTATAAATAAAAAATGCTTGTGATTAAATTATTGCTTAGTTAAAATATGTTTTCGGAACAAGTTAAATGTTATGAAATCTTCTAAAGTAAGAATATATATATTTTTTTACAGAAAACACATACCAGTGATTGAGTATTTGTAAGATGATTATGTAAATAATTTATATATATATATATATATATATATATATATATATATATATA
>JAPDSC010149498.1:32323-68121 GCA_026290005.1 Latrodectus geometricus
ATTATCCATGAAAGGAATTTGTCTAACTATGAAAAAAATGTACAATGTGTGTGATGGGTATTTATTATTTCTCATCAAAAATCAAAATGAGCTTATTTTTATTCAAAAGTATTTCGAAATAAAATTTTATAAATGTAAGATACTTTTTGCAATAATTATTATATTTGCTTGGTGAATGTTTACAGATGTTATCACGTTTTGGTTATTTTCTATAAAGACTAATACAGAAATGACTTTATTCTTAGAAATATCTCAATATATTATACTCCATTAATGCATGATTTCCAAAATTTATTGCTTTATTATTTATATTTGTCACACTCGTGCATATTTATTCAAGTTACAAGTAAAAAAATTTAATAATTGCTATAATTTAAAACTCTAAAGGAAATCAACATCGATTATAAAACAAAAAGAAAGAAATTATTTACTGAACAGTTCTAAGATTTTTAATATCCAATTATAAACCCAAGCAGTTTGATCCAAGAAAAATATTGACAAAATAAACTCAAGACACAAAAAACATATCAAAAAGACAAAGCATTAAATGTTATTATAAAACGTAAATTCCAATTACAAATGACACAGATATTGCTTTTATAAATAACAAAAATGGTACAATATATTAATGATATTTAGTTTCTTCCTTAAGCTTTTACAAATTAAATTAATTCTTTTATAATTTTGATTATATTTGATGTGCTGACGACACGCAAAAATTATTTATTGTAGCCCCTCCCATATTTAGTAATTAACCATATTAAACGGAATTATATTTCAATAAGTCCAGAAATAATAGCAAATAATTAGGATATAAATGAAGTATCATTAATTATTTAGAGCAATAAAAATCATAATCAATGGATAACTTACCCGAGGATCCTAAATTTTGATGCGTCCGTTAAACTGACTGGTCAGTTATGCGAGTGAGTTTTACAACAGCCAAGCACCGTCCCTTTAAATGAGGGTTTGTTGATTTTGTTTATCTTTTAACTGGGTTTGAGATAAAAGATCTCGATGAAACGTATCTGAATGTGTTTACTTAAATGACAAATTTAGAATTCCTAATCAACTTTAAACAATTACTAGAATACTCTGAAATTTGTGCTTACTTAAATGAGAAATTTCCAATCGAAATCAAAGATTAACAAGGCCATTCTGTAGTTCTATTGAATCTGATTGGTTTTTTATTATTTATATTTATAATTTGAATTATATATATATATATTATATAATATAATTACTATATAAAGACATTGTTTTGATATCAAATATAAAATAATATTTATATATATATATAACAACATTTAACAACATTTCAATCATTTAAAATTATTTTAATCATTTAGCAACATTTTAGGATAATATTAGTTTTCTAAAAAAAAAAACATCGTGTTTTACGTTTTGGATTACATTACACTAACAATTTTTATTTTTAATATATATATATATATATATATATATATATTGAATTAAATTGTTATCATATTTTTAATATATTGAAGTAATTTAATTTGTAAATTATTTTATGTATGTTAAAAGTAAAGTTTTTAAGACAAAAAACTGAGCACTAATTAGTTGGCTTTTAGAATTGTTTTTCCTTATAATTTGTTTCAAAACTTGAAAAATTCTGGTTTCAAAAAATTAAATGCATTAGTTTAATAATAATGGTAAAAAACCTTAAAGTATACCTTTAGTTTCTTAATGCTGTCTTTGACAACTTCAATTCCTTTGGGCTGACTAGCTTCAACTTTACCTAAGAACTAAAAACAATTTGTCAATGTGTAAAATATATGCAACAATATATTTAATCAATTCAATACATTCAATTTGTTTCATATAACAATGTAATAACAATTTAAAATAAAAAATTTTTTTAATATAATAATATATTCAATTTGTTTAACATACTTTGACTGTATAAGCCACGTGACCATTTTGCAAAATTTTTGGAGAATGAATCCAACTATGAGAAGCTATAGAAGCTGTAAAAAAACAAAAAATAGTAATAAGATTATCATATGAATATTATTTTACTATGTTCAATTTTTTCCTTTGGCATCATTGCATTAAATTTTATTAAATAATTTAATAAATTAATATTCTGAAATATAATATATTATAAAAATGTTTTAAAACTAAAGTACCTTTGAAATACAAAATTTCGATTGTTAAATTAGTTTATACTGAATATTCAAATTTGGATAATCAAAGATAAATATTATTGCAATTAAAAGTATTTAAATCGAAGTATTTAATTCGAAATAATGGTCTCCAAAAAAGATTTATTCGAAAATACGCGGTATGCATAATGGATTCTTAAATTACAAATCTCGAGCAGGACTTTTGCTTCTAAAAATGTAAACTTAATCGATTTTTTTTCTTTTTAACATACAATGGGAAATAAATATCATCTTTGGAAATCACACGTGATTCCATAACATCTATATCAATAATCATGAAAGCTTTTAACGATCATAAAATTAGGATTGAATATTTTTTTTTTTTAAGCTGAATGGTGTAACACACAGAAATTGAAATGAGTTGATAAAATAACTCTAAAAAGACAGCTATTTCTCAAATTGAATAAAAGAGTTTTATATACAATACCAAGTTGTAATAATTTTGGTATTATTTTAAAGTTTATATTAGAAATGCCTATTTGAGTTTAATGTCAACATGAAAACAAAAAGAAATTAGTTTTAAGCGTTTTTTAGTCACATAGAAATTAATATAATTTTGTAAAAATGTCTTTGCAGCTATTATTTACATTTTACTTGCTTTGAAATGACGATAAAATGAAGTGAGGAGCTTGCCTTATTCTTATATTATTGAATATAATTTTAATGTATTTGAGTATAACTTCTTTTTTAAATTTCATGTATTAACTATTTATTCAATTATGTAATTTATGTTTACAGTTTGTATACACTAGATTGTTTTTATACAAATGTAAAATATTTGCTTCAAGTTTAATAAAAAGTAAACAATATTAATTTTAACTAATAAATAATAGCATTATATGGATGTTTAAATTGGATATTTTTAATTAAAATTTAATCAAATTATTATTTAACTAAAATTTATTATAAAATTAAATGATCATATCTCATAAATAAACTTAACTGCTTAAAAATATTTGTAATTAGACAAAAATAATTGAAGTAGAACAGTTAAAAAAAGCTTAAAAAGAGTCAAAAGATGTACAGGTATTCATTATTATTTTGTTCTAATGATTTTTATTCAAGAAAATTTAAGATAGTCTTACCTTCTATTTGGTGCTTATTACCACCACCTTTTTTTAACAATGAAGACTGCATTATGTTCTGAAATAAGGTACATAAAATGAATAATGTACATAAAATGAAATTCTTCCTGTGATGATTCTGAAAATATGATTTTGAAAAACTAACGAAAATTAAAATATATATATTAATATTATTTATCTATAATATTTTTTCTTTATTTAGAGCACTGGATCAACTTTATTGCCAGAGAATTTAGAAAATGCGTGCATTATTAATTTATAAACTAAACATTTAATGCTTATTAAAATTAAATGCATATTAAAATATTTATCATTCTAAAATCAAAGAAATAATCTTAATCATAAGTATATGAATCAATGCTTTTGAAAGTTTATATTATGAAATAAGGTAAATTGTATGAATAATACGAAGTATAAATTGCTAGTTTTATTTAATGATATAGAAAACTTTCCTATCGCAGTATAAATTTGTTACAATGACTTTTTAAATATTGGTGATTAAACTGAGAAAAATGAAAAGAAGAATATAGCAAAATATGCATTTTGTTGTTTTATATTTATAAAAAATATTTTGAGAATGTGCCTTAAGAATATTTTTTAAAAACTTTATGCCTTTGTTTTCATTTTGGTGGTTGAGATTCAAAATGATTTTCAAGATGTTTCTGAAACGCGTTCATTTCTGAAAAAGATTATCCAACATTAAAAATTTTTAAAGTCTTTTTAAATCACCTTTATTAGTTTATGTACGCATCAAAGATAAATTTTCATTTAAGTTAAAGCAATAACATGGAAAAATATATTGAAGTACATTTTTTTAATAAAACAAGTCACAAATCTCAAGTCTTGTGTTTTTAAATATATTAAGATTTTTTCCAATTAAATTTTCTTTTACTTAATATAAAACGTTTTTAATTTTTTATGCAATTAGTTTTCTTGCAAAAATAACCTTGGTTACATTTCTTCTCAATTAACATTATAAAAAGGGAAAAATAATTTGGAGCGTTAACTGGCAAATAAAAAAATTCTCTTCCAAAAATTAATTTAAATATTTCATGGTATAGGAATATTTTTTAAGCGATAAAGTGGGAAATATATTTTTGACATACTTAGTTTTTAATATACAACTACATATCATTTAATAAATATTATATTGTATTTTAGATTTCGAAATAAAGTATTCGTTTTTTTACGCATCGAAATATAGAAATAATACTTAAAATCTTTATTCGGATCCACTAGTAAAGTTTGTTTACGATTGAAATTCTCTTGTTTATATATTTAAAATCGTTTTGTGTATATGAAAATATTCTATATAAATTTACAAATATTTAAAAAACGTTAATACAAGCTAACATAAGTTTTTCTTGGTGTGTGACTGGTTTTCTTGATAACAAAACATTCGTAATTTGCTCTTTTGGTTGCAAAATAAAATTAAAAGGAAACGATTTCCTTAAAAGCATTTAAAATAAACTAAAAAATTTCGAGATGAGTAATAATCAAATAAGAACAAATTACAAGTAATCATACAACAACGAAATGATATGTTTCAAATCAGGACTACTTTAAAAAAAATTAGTGCTAAATATTCAGGAAAAATATTTTTTTTTCACTTAATACAAATAAACCTAAAACTCATATAATCTTGCCTTGAAGTCCCCTTTATTATTCATCATCAAAAAGTAATGAAATCTTCACGGGTTACAATGAATAATAACGAAATAAGTTTTATTCTTTTGAGAAAGAAAATAATTCTGTCTCAGTACTTAATTTTCTGTTTTAGATGTTTCATACTCTATTAAAAAAAACTTTCAGATTTCATTGTAGCTATAAATGAAAACTATATTTTGTAATTTTTTACATATTTGCAGATTTGTATTATCATAAAAATATACATGCGTTTTTTGTTTTTATAATCGTTATTTCATAATTCAAAAATATATTTCAATCAATAAATCCTAACTTTTTGTAAACAAATAAAGATTTAATAATTGTTATTGAAATTTAAAAACATTTTTATGCGCTTGTCATTTAAAAAAAATATATTTTATATAATTATTTTAAAAAATTCATTATATCGTAATAATGTGAAGCTCAATGAAACAATTTAATATGAGCTCATTTTTTCCTCAATGTTGACTTGTTTAAATATCTACAAATTCTAAAATTTTCTTTACGGTATTTCTTTTGATTATTTCTTTACTTTTTCCCTATTTTTATATAAAAATAGTTATTATGATAACAGTAAAGAAATGTCAAATTTAAGCGTATGATTAAGAATAAATCTACATAAAATGGTAAAGAAATCTCTCTTTTTATGCAAATAAACCCAGAAAAAAATGCGTTTAAAAATTAGCTTATATATATATTTGCTTACAATTAATTTTATAATGTTTAATTTGAATAAATATTTAAAGGTATTAGTTTTTGTATGATACCAAAATTTTAATTAAACATTTAGTTTAAGTTTTAATGGAAGGCTGCAAGTTTGAGATTGGAAATCAGGAAATTTAAAGTAAGAACTATTTCATTCCAGGGAAAAAAGCAGGAAATAAGAATAAACAATGTATTCAATTTAATATCATTAATCAGAAATATCAAATAACTTCAACACCAGAAAAATTGATTATATTCTAATATGCTATTTATATTTTAAAGTAAAGTACATATAAAATTTTAAATTCATTCTTATTTCTATACATTCTTAGTTCATTATTTTAAACTATAAAATGTGCTTCTAATTGAAATTTAAGAAGTATATTTTAAGAAAATATTTATTTTCTAGTATACTGAAATGTAGTATTTTTCATTTATTTAAATGAAATAATCTTAGATATAAAATAAAGATATAAATTAATTGAAAATAACTGAAGATTTAATTACGAAATTATAAGTTGGTAATTTTTTCTTAGCGCATATTGAATAAAGCATAATTTTCTAAGTGATTTCAAGTCATAATATTATTATTTGAAATATATTTAAACTATTTTATTGTTTTAAAAATTAATATTTAATATATGATTAATTAAAAGATTAGTGGAAAAACAGAGACATTCATACCAAGTACTGCAAGTAAAACTTGATTCGATCGTATCTGGATTCAATAATACTTGTTGGATTCTATTAGAATACAAAATGTATACTGTCTAGAAAATTAGCGCCTTCTTATATTAATAAAACCCACCAAATGCTATTTGTTTAAGCAAGTTTTATCATTTGATATTCAAAGGTTATTGGTTGCAGATAAGTGATTAAAAGAATTTCTCGCTTATCAAACGAATTTACTTAGAGAGATAAAAATGCAAAACATTTAAAATTTAGAATATATGTTTATTGTATAATTTTTCTAGAAAATCCTTTATTGAATAAAATATCTAAATATACTTATTTATTAAGTAAGCTGGTCATATTTTCAAATACCAAATATTACTATTGTAGAATAGTTTAAATGTGCGATACAATTGAGTATTCAAGAAAACAAAAAGTCAAGACATTGCTTCTCCTTATTTACCAGAAGAATTTTCTTAGATGTTACTATACTGAATATAATTTGAGAATATGAATTGCTTTCAACTAAATTAGTAGCTTCACCAAATACCACTGAAATTCTCATAATATTATGGGTTTAAGCAAGATGTAATAAAAGGATATTAAACAAGTAAAACAAGTAAAAGGATATTAAACAATGAAATTCTCGTAATATTATGGGTTTAAGCAAGATGTAATAAAAGGATATTAAACAAAATACTATTCACAAAATATTTTTAAAAATTGTTTTACTATAACAAAATACTAGTCAGAAAATAGCGCGAGATTAAGCAAGATGTTAAACAAAATGTAATAATCTGTGAATATAAGTACTAGTGGCACATAGACAGTTACAAGATAAGTCAAAAGGTAGCTTCATTTATGAAAAGAATTCGACAAGAAAGATAGGAACCGAATTATTTGCAGCTCGAATCACATTTTCTGAAAGATTCTAATATGTAACTTGAAATTTTCTTGAAATATGAAAACTCTTTAATCAGCTACTGCAAAATATTTTGCTTTCACGAAAACGTATTGACACTGAGCAGAACAGGAATATAAATGTCCAGAATGCATGCTTTGTGATTTTCGTTATCTCAAATGAAATTATTAATATAATTGAAAATAAAATATATATGCTTACAATCAAATACCTAAGTTAAATTGCAAATTTTAAAAAGCCTCTTTCATATAAGAAGCGCATGTTATTTTTCTATTATTATCAATATAAAAATACAATATTCTTCATTTCTTAGTATTTTCTTCTATGACACACATTGAGTCACTTAGGGTCGTGGAGTTGCCTTTTCCTATGTAGTTCATTATTGAGTATAGCAAGGGAGAAAACCTTACAAAGCCCTTTCACCCACTTCCTAGTTGTATCAAAACAACTTTATTTCTACTTTCTTTCATACTTAATGAAAAATGAAGAAAGACAGCTTAAGTCTCATGTTCTTTTTATTCTCTTGACTAACTGAAGCAATTCTAAAGTCTTAAGCAATAAAATCTTCATTCCAAAAATTCCACAATTAAAGAATTAACAATTCTACGATATTCGTGGTTTAGAAGATCGTTTTAAAGGGAATTTATTATTTACTGAAATGATTTAAAAGAACCAATTTACTTCCACTAGAATAAGAGTGATTATTTTATTTTGAATAAAATAATTAATATGTTTACGCATAAAATATGTTTACATGCCACGCAAATACCAAGTTTTTTTTATGTTAAAATATCTTTCATGTACGACGTATATACATTGTATATTTCCGTTATTATCAATGTAAGAGTATTTATTTCATAGCATTTTTTTTCAATTTTTAGTAAATTTTCTAAAATATAGCATATTTTTAAAAAAACATGTGAAGTCTTTAGAACAAAACATTCTCCGGAAATTTACAAATAGTGATCAAGTATTTGAATATTATATAAACAAATTAAAAACAAGCAGAAAAAATTTGTTTTGTAATATCACTAATTTCTTATTTTCTGTTCAATTACTTTCATTGATGACATTAAGCTATGATTATCATTTTACATAACTTTACTACCCTCATGTAGTTAATAATGTACATGTAGACTTAGTGAGTAAATTTTAAGAGGAAAATTCCCTCGACAACAATCCCACAAAAGTTTAAAGTTAATCTTTGCTATAGATAAATAAATAAAACATATTTTAAAGCTTATTACACTAAATTCAATTCATTTTGCTCATTGAAATAGAAAGGAAATATTTAAGAAAATTTTCAAAGTATTATGCAAAACATAAAATAGTAATTTTAATAACTTATTAAATTTTGAGGTCAGAAATTTGCTGAAAAAGAATTGAGAGCGAAATTTCCTATAATCAATAATATATTTTGTAATAACTTGTTATATGACATAAAATATTATATTATTAAATGCTACCCCATGATTTACAGCCTATTTTAAGAAAATAATATATAAGAAAATAATTATTTGTATCTGACTAAATATTTCATGTAGCTCTCAAAGACAGAAAAAACAAATTTTTCTTTTAAAATATAATTTTGTAAGAATCCCATTCAAGCGAGATACTTAAAACTAATCCGAACGATAACAATTTTCAAATTTATTTCGAAGATGTTGACTAATGAAAAGAGCCGACCTAACTATGAACTATCTGACAAGTTGACCTACTGCTGAGGGTGATGTGGATGTTGAACTGCGACATTTGCGGGGTTCAAAATACCAAAAGAAACGCAGTATAGCAGATAGAAACCTTACCTTGTTCTCACATGGGTCCGCTAACCTTGACAGAGATCACAACTTGTCGAATAAACTAGGATGCAAACTTCTCCAACTCTATCCAAGCCAAATAGAGAAATAGACCCACTTTTGGAGACTGCATCGGTCCGCTGCCCTTAACGGTACACGTCACATTTGTGTAGCAACGAGCCGTTCCCGGTTCGTCGGGCTTTTCTTCTTTTCCCAAACTGTAGCGCAGTCACTGGACTGACCCTGTTTGACGTCTTCCTGAAATCTCAAAAGAACAATACATACAAATGTGTTTCTTTTCAGTTGAAATGGATTCTTGGCAGTTCTTTCGGCGAGTGAATACCGAAACATGTTTACACGCATAATTGGTTGAATTAGATTATGCCATCAAATAAATTCGCTTGCCAGCAGATTTTTAATGCATTGAGACAACATATATTGAGTGTATGTGTTGAGAAAATATACTTCATAAAAATACTTTGTAGACCATAAGAAGAAAGTGAATATCTTTGAAACATGACATGCTTTACAAGAAGTTTTCATTTATTATTGTTCTACATTATAAACATACATACATACACACACCACATCACACACACACATATATACAATCAAATTTTTAAATTATATTGAAAAGGAAAGTCATTTTTTAATAATTCGTTTTCTATTTCAATATTTTTTCACTCAGCTTAGCTTTGTAGCAAGGATATGAATGCAAAAATATAAAATTGCAAAGAAATATTACATAAATGTAGATGTATTTACAATTTCTTTTAAATTTGCTTTTTAAATATACATGTGAAACATGTATAATATTCAGAAATAGAGGGATATAGTTAATTTTGTTGTTAAAGTATCAAATAAAAACATATATGATAGATGTTATATCTATTATATTTTTATTTGATAATCATAATCAAGTAAAAACTTAATAGATACAAAGAAAATTCTTTACTCGTGAACATTTTTAAAGTATTTTTTAGTTAAAATCAGAATATATAGTATAATGTGTAGAAAAAGATATTCATTTCATAAAATCAAAGCTAGGTGAGTTTTTTGTGGACTTACAAAATGTTTAAAACTCACCTTTTATTTTAACTTACTTGCGATTTAATTACCATAACTGTAAATCTGCCTAAGTTAATGTTATTAAGATATTATTTATTTGAAAGAGATTGTTTTCATACATACAGTTTCCTCTGTATATATGAAATCTGAAAATACAATTTGATGCCTCTTAAAGCACACATTGAGAAATTGTGCTTTTCCGTGTACTTTTCGAATATTCATGTACATCATTCATAAAAAATTATCAAAGTAATTAGTCTTGTATTATTTATGTTCTTTTAAGATATATGAATAATTCACACTTTAAAAAAATTGAATATTTATAAAATTGTCAATCTGTATAGTTAAATACTTTAATCTTTGATATGAGAGTTAATTTATTAAGAAAAAAATGTAGAAAATGATAAGTTATATTGAAAACAAAATTCCTCTATCATATCATAGAGCTAATTGATTCATTAAAAAGTTCTACATTCATTTCTTAAGTAAGGTGATATTAAGATTACTCGACTGCATATGAATTAAAGATAAATGCCGCTGCATACAAAAAGATGAGTTGTCTTTATCAAATATTGAAAGATGTAATATCGTAAAGATGAAGTGTTGATTTCAATGCAGCAGTAAATTGGGCATGGTCTAATAATCTAGTCAAGAATATGGTGAAATAAAATCTACGTTCATTCAAAAGAGTTCATAAATCGGAGCGAAATATGCTGCTCTCTAATTGAGCAACGGCACTGTATCACACCATACCTTATTTTAAGTACCTTTATTTTGAAAAATCTGTTAAAGCTATTACTATATAGACAATATTATGAGAACAATAAGGAATGAACAAATTGACCTATCTACTATATATCTTGCACGATAGATTGTTCATGGAAGTTAACTAAGTCATTTGCCGATTCAGTTGAACGACAACAACATATAAGAATTTGCAGCATGCTCAACAACAGATGTGATACATTTTTCATAGTAACAATTTGTCATTCATCTATTAACCGTAATTTACAAGCGCAAACCCAAGAACATTTTTTTGAATGTCGTCACTGTATCGTAAAAATAATGGCGGAAAAATAAAATAATATATTTCATGTTTAACATAATTAAATTCAAAGTATGAAAATGGTATTTTGAAGTGATTGCTTATACTTGCTGAAATAAAAGTGTATCGACGAATTTATAGCATTTTTCACAACTAAACTTTAAAATTTCTTTCATTGGAGGTTTGATTTAGATTTAAATATCTGCACACGCGAATTAATTAAATCTGAACTTAAAGTTTGTGTGTGTGAAAAATACTGTAAAATGCAAACTTTTATATTCTATCAACTCTTATCTCACGTCAAACTCCACAAGCTACTGCACTGAATACTACAGTATTCACTTCTTTCATTAAAGAAAAAAGAGTAACAAGGTGCTTAGCGTATATCTGTAATTTGAGATTTTTCATGTGCTGATTTTTATATAATACCAAACAATAAATGGTCAGTATTATGAATACCGATTTATTTACTATATGTACAAAAGTACACTCAGTTTTCTTCATACACATTTTATATGTATTTAAAATATAAAAACTGTTAAAGCATTACTGAAAAACCAGTGACCTGTTGAAAAGAAATTTTTTGTGTAATATTTTTCATTTGAAACAGATCTTAGAGAATTCAAAAAAAATTTGAATACATATCGATAAAATTTTCTATAAAAGTTCAGACTAAACAAAATATAGTATATATATGAAAGAAATTATAATCTTTAACATACAACTCAAAAAATATAGCATATTACTGCAATTTATTATTTTATGTGATTTAGTAAATAATGCTATATCACTTTACTAACGCAAGTTTTGAAATTATATAAGTAATAAAATTATCAGAAGAGAGAGAAAGAGAGAGTAGTCAACATAAAATACTTAGATTAATATTATTTTATCTGCTTAGTATAAAATTGTGTACTTTTATTTAATAAATTTTTAGTAAATTCTTGTAAAAAATGTGATACATAGATAATGTTTTCGACAACTATGAAATATGCATTTATGTGATAAATTTTTTCTAAAATAGTACGATTTATGAACTAATGATGGGTTGTTTGCAATTTGTGTAATTATTTAAGTAGCTTGTGTAGGAAATAAATATTAAAGGAATTAAAATGTAAAACTCTTAAAACTAAGAAAATGCTTGTATCCAAAAACTCAAAATCCTTTTAGCAAATAGCTATTGTTTTGTATTATATACAAAATGAGTACAGTCCCAATTTCTAATTGATAAAAACAGATTCTTTATAGGAAATAAAATATTTTGTTCACTTTGTAGGAGTCAGAAACAGTTTCCAAAATTTGCTAATGAAACAAATGGAAAATTTCTTTTTATTATGCGCAGTTAATGTTACATTTGTGTATTTTTGCAAAAATGATGTTTTATGCGCACTTGTAATACAATAGATCTTGTTTCATGTCAATATACATATAATTGTATTATTTGTCTATAATGGAAAAAAGCAAAAATAATAAATTAAACTTCTTACATCGGAATAATAAGGTAATCCCTAATATCTCTTCATCAATAATAATTTACACTCGTTGATTATATTTAATCTCATGAAAATCATTTATTCAAATAGCTATAATGAAACAACATAAAATAATTCTTAAATCAAAATCTTTTATTATTATTAAGTTTTGCTTTTCTGTTATTGATTTGTCAATTGGTAAATTATTTTTCTATTAGGAAAAATAAGGCAATTGAAAAATTAAATAAATCTAAATAAAACACGGAAATATTTTCTTTCTTGCAGTTTCTATCTTATTCCAGCTTGTTATCCTGTTTTTGTACTTGGGTCGTGTATAGTTAAACTTTACCCTGCTTTTGAAGGTCATTCGGGAGAGAAATTACTGGACAATTTTGGAAATGCTGTTTGTTTCTAGAATTTAACTAGCAATCTTATCATCTAGAAGCAGTGAAGCTGCTAAGATTGGAAAGATCACGCACACAGTTTTCAGTTACCAACTGATGTATTGGCAAAGGAATTTTATCGGTAGTTCAAAATGCAGATTAACAATCGTTATTTCTATTTAAGCACACAATCCCATGGAAATCGTTCCCTATTTCTGTCCTTTATCTACGCGGACTTTGATTACAAACACCCTTACTGTCCATACGCGAGGTTGGTCAGCAATCTAACTTGACACACCCATTCGTCATGCGGCTGATAATCCTATCAGAAAAGGGCTCCTAATGTTATTGGTATGTTCCCCTCACCGCCAGATATCTCCTTACACCCTGATGACCCTTGTGTCAGAAAAATGACAGTGATCGATACTTACATCTTGTCTGACTATCGTATTCATTCCCTACGTCAGATATGTTGAGTACTCTGGCATGTAACAGAGAACGCGGAAGTAAGATATAGCGACACATTCAGACGCTCAATACAATATAGGCTATGACATATTTTATGCTTGTTTAGTTTATATATTAGAATGCTTATTTAAATTATAGCATTTTATATGTTCAAGAAAAATCAGGTAGTAGGTAAATTATAAAAAGTGTAATTACTCCAAGAGAAATGTATATAAAAAAATATGTTAATACTCAAACAGATAATAAAACAAAGAGTAATTAAACTTCTAATAACTAAATAGTGAAAGTAATACAGAATAGAAGTTCAGTAGTGAATAATCCTTATCACTGTTCTTGTATAAATATATATATATATATATATATATATATATATAGGAAATAAAATATGTGTTCTTAATTAATATTTAACACATGGTATATTTAAAAAGATCTTAATTGCCAATTGTAATTTATCTACGTCAGTTTCTTAATATAAATCATTATATGAAAACAACAAATGTAACTTGATTCGGAATGAGCAAGTAGTCGATATTTCTTACAAATAATTTTTTATTCAATGGAGAATAAATTAGTTTGAAGTAAAACTAAGTATAGTTTCCAAATTTCATTGAAGGCAATTAGCTGAAAATTGTGTTTTGACAAAATACTTTTGTTGCAAATTTCATTTCGACGAAAAGTATTTTTATCTTTTATTTCATTTTCGACCTCTAGAAGAAACCTTTCAAACTAAACAGGGCTTTCTAGAACATCAATTTTGTCTTCTGTATGTAACTAATCAAAACTATTTCAAGCAGTTTCTTACTTCTGCTTTATTCTTTTATTACGTGTCAATCTCGATTTCTGGTGCTACTTCTTTGTTCTCTCGTATATCAAACGTCAATAGTTTGGAAACCATTTATGTTTGCAAAGACATAAGCGCTAAGCACTTCCGTTTGTTTTTAAGTGAACATAATAGAAAGTATTTTTAAAAACATTTGTTTAAGACCTTTTATTGATCTCAATGTATTTTTTTAAAACTTTCTATGTTTTTATAAAATTTTAATCACTTTTATAAAAAATTGATGTCAAGAAATAAATAAATGTTAGTCTGCAACTTTGAATTGGTATTAAAATTTTATTTCCCATGAATACAAACTTATTTATTATTCCAATGAAATAATGTAACAATTTTTATAATAATGCTTTTGGAAAAACCCGAGTAATATTTTTGAAAATGTTTTTTCAATTGCTTCTGAATTATATTTGTTGAAAATTCCGTTTCGATTAAAATCGATTTTTGAATAAAATCTTAACAATCTCGTGAACCTACAAACAAATTCTATTGCATATAATTATTAGGATTATTACAGCAGTTAATTTTGTCACAACTGAAAATTATAGTGTTATTTTAAAATCATCAGTAGATCTATTGCTGATGAATTATCATAAAAACTTTTTTTATAAACAATTTAAAATACGTATGATGAAAATAATGTATTTCAAAAAGCAATAATAGAGCTTTTTAGAATTCCACGTTTCCTTTTCATTGAAATTTTACATATTTGTAATATATTAGTTTGGGGAAAAAGTAATCCATTATTTTTTCGGTAGACGTCTGTATTGATCGATATCTCGTGAGGTATCTATCAAACAATTTCAGATTTATGTTCGTTGGAAAGGTGACATTTGACACTAAAATATCCTCTTGCGGTTTTTTGTTTGATTAATTCAGTTACGAGTACAAGGTTTTAAAAATGGAAGACAACAAACAGAAAATTCGATACATTTTCGTTTTTCTCTTGTAATGGCGAAAAAGATAGCCGGGTGGCTAAAATTGTGAAAGGTGTTTATCTTCCTATATAAGACTGTAACAATCAGTTACGTACAATTTTTGTTTCGTCAATTCCGTTCGGGTATTTTTGATGTTAGAGATGCACCTCGCATGTGGATACAGCATCGTCGAAAATGTCTATAAAATATCAAAAATGATCGAAGTTAACCGCATGTCAGCAGTCGTAACGCGCAAGACCTAAAAATCTACATGAAAGCTGTTTTAAACCTTTTTACAAAGGGAATCCAAAAGAAGTTACATAAAGTTCACGTAAAAATAATGGATTTCTTTTTCCCCAACCTAATATTTTGGAATGATGTTTGGATTATATAATTTCAAATTTTCTGAAGTATAAATTTCTTTCTGGAAATTTTACCACTGAGATCGGATAGTTCTTTCGATACTTTTTAAGCTTACTATTTCTGCCGACAGAAGCCGCTAAACACAGCTGTACAATTTTGAAAAGTTTTCAAGTGATGATGCTAAAACTTCCATCTTTCCACGCTATGCCACATCAGAAAAGACATTAGAAATTTCAAAGATTTTTACAAATGTAGATCCTAACCGGATGAAAGTCTTCAGCTACATCAGTTATCAAACCTATTACCTTCTTGTTACGAGACTGGTGTCTTTCCTTACAAGGCTATTCCATTTTAAGTAAAAAAGTATAAAATGTGATTCTTAGAAAGTTGTTAATATGAATATCATATTTGCCTTATTCTTTTTATTTTAGCGATGGTATTACAATGTTCTTAAGTTCTTTGAACTAAAGGAAAATTCTTCCACTTTTTGAACATAAAAGAAAATTTATTAGATTCAATTCACTTATTCAAAACTCATTTAACTTTTTAAGTCATTTTCAAAAATAATATGTTATTTTGAATATCAAGAATAACATCAAATCAAATGATATCAAGTTGATCAATTAAGAACATTCTAAATTTCTTGTTTAGAACAAATAAGTTTTTTTCTCAGAATCAAATATTCAGTATTTGATTACTTTTTTCTCAAATTTCCTAATGCTTTCATTATAACATGTTTAAAAAATGTAAGTTGCTCTATAAGTAAGGAGAAAACGTGAGAGAGTTATAATCGAATGTATATATACAGTATTCATTTTTATTACCAAATGAACTTACCTAATTTTAAAAAAGTTCAAATGGATTCTGAAAACTTTCTTTGATTTAGCTAAAAAGCTCAAGATAATTTTTCTGTCTTATCCTAGATCATCAAAATTAACCAATTTTACACAAGAAATTAAACTTTATCCTATTTAAGTTGGCGAAAGAATTTTAATGGATGTAACCACCACGGATGGGATATGAAGATATATATAAATATGTATATAGTCTATGTTGTTATGTGAGTCATTTGGCACTAAACACACCTAATATTAGGTCATTTCCTGATAGAAATCCATTACGATACAATATATTGCACATTCGTCTGTAGAAGTTAGATATAAGATTAGTAAATTAATTTTTCATTCTGAATAAAAAATAAAAACTATTAAGTACTTTTTTTTTGCAGAATAACTTATTTAAATCATCAAAAATTTGATGTGCAATGAAATTTCTTATTTACATGCTAATTTTAGATTTGAAATTAAATTCCTTGTGCTGAAAAATCACTGGAGAAAATAAAGAAAGCGTATATTTTTAACTTTCTCTGAAATTTGCAGCTTTCATCAGTATTTTCTTTTTTTAAGGACCATGAGTTATAAAGTTCTGTGCATCGTTTTCAAGAACTGAAGGCGAATTTTAAATTTATCTATATAAATAAATTTTTGAGAATTTTTTCTTTAAATAATATGAATTCTAAAATTACTTTCTGGATAAAAAAAATTTCTTTGCCTCCAGATATTTGTCAAAATATTTTTTGAACAGTTTTAGTTAATAAATCTGAGGAAATGAAGAAAAATTTTCTTGTCCCATAGCCGCAAGATCACAGCTTATTGCAATCAGTTTTCCGCTTTCAAATATTTTATCTTTCGTTTTCTAGAAGGCGATTGCAGATCATTCAATCGTTTTCTAAGAATCTTGAATTTTCTAGGATTTTTTTATCTTTTCCTAGAAGTTATATAGGCAACACTCAGAATAATCTAGAAACTAAAAGAGTTAACTGGATAAATCGAAAGTTATGGAGATTTTTATTCTGACAGTACGCTGCGATTTTACATTTATTATTAAAAGTTTTAGTCCATTCGTACTAGACTCTCAAAGAAAAAGTGAATTTTTTATTGTAGAAATCTTCAGAATAAAAAAAAAATAGAATGATTTTTATTATTGTAAAATTTGGAAGTTTCATGATATATAATTAGATGTGAACAGGTGATATTAAAGTGCTTAATAATGTTTTTATAATTTTATAAATTTGAAGATTTATTAAAGTAAAATGAGCAATTGTAATTTTTGGAAACCAAAGCCAAAATAATAATATAAAATTAATGAGCAGCTGTTCTATGCATTCTCATGTTTTACTTTTCATACAAGACCATTTTACTTTAAAATTAGAATCAGCAATGTTTATCTATGTTTCTTTTTAAGTATAATTACTCTTGTGAAACAAAAATTCGTAGTTAAAATGAGAACTTTATTTTAAAACGAAAAAGCGGATATAAATTAAAGAACGATGCTGTAGTAACTAAATAAAAATAAAATGATCAGAAATTACAGAGTAAAAAACACTTTTATGAGAGTAGAGAGTTAATTCTGAAATTCCCTTCCTCACTATTATATGAGAATATAATTGAAGATTTTTTTTCTTTTGCTTATTTTGATTAAACCCATATAATTTATATAAATATATACTATTTAAAATTGTTAATTTATAATGTTTTCATTTTACAAATGTGACAGAATAGTTTTCTTTATTAATTTTATACATATCAGTATATGAACTATAAACTGCACTAGCGTTACTATTATGATTCATAGGGTTTGATACCAGAAAATAAAATAAGATTTATCAAACATTTTTAAATAAGTTAATATCATTTGATTATAATAATGCTGAATTCCACAGACTATTAAAATTTTTTGAGCTCTATTGGTAATATACACTAGTAGAGCTCGAAATTTTATATTACTATTGAAATTTAATACTACCATTAGAGCTGAAAAATTTTCTTAAAATTCACATTATATTTGTTATGAATCAGTAAAAACCATTTCAAACATAAAATAATAGTAAAAGCTATTTATTTACATTTTCTTATTATATATATTATACTTTTTCAGTATTTTATATATACTTCTTCGAAGCATTATTAAAAATGGAAAAATGAAATGATAATTAGAATAAAATAATCTCTTAGGATTGTACAGAAGAAAAAATTATAATGAAATCCCTTTAACAGAAATTTTTTGTCAATTTTTCTCAAAAGTAAGTTAAGATATTATTATGTTATATTAGGAAGATATTTTTTTCATATAAATGCATATTAAAAATTTATTAATTTTGAACTTCTATATGATTTCTGTTTTCTGATGACATTTTCGCAATTATTTCAAAAGTGAAAGATAAACTTAGCCAAATATTAATAATATTCTTAATACAAATAGTATTTTGATTTTGAAGAAGAATCTTCACTTAATCTAATTAATAAAACAACAGTATTTAAAGAGCTTATGATGAATTTTTTTCATTAAAACGCGCGTATGCTTTGTAGATGATTATTAATTTTTCTCCTAAAATATATATTTTTTTTCTAATTTATTACTTCCATCACTAGATTAGGGAATAATTTTTGAGAAAGATTTCTTTTTAAATTTACCGACAATCATGGGTGACAACTTTTCTTAAATTTATGAAATCGTTAAATTTGAGAAGTTACATTTTTCTAACGTCTTTGTAGGATAAATAAAACCCATAATTACCTTTTCTACCCCTTGCACCAATGTGGCTTAAAGAATGTGAATAGTATTTGACAGTTGATATTTTTATTAATATAAAACATCATAAAATACAGTAAACAAATTCATTTTTCGATTTATAATTACAAATAAATGAAGGTTCAAATACCCTGTAGACTTGAATATCTATTTTTATGCAAAGATAGTTAGTGTAGATTTGTAAGTTGTTCATTATAATCCAGTTTAAGAGAATAAGTTTTTTTTATTGGCTGTAAGTAGATATATCTACCATTGAAAAACAGAAGGTTTGGAACAAGCATAAAATAATGAGGTAATTTAATAGTAGCAAATTCGTGGTAATTTTCTACATGTATGCTTGATAAAATTACTTTTTCTTTTTATCTGCTATATGCAATAAAATATGTGACTGCAGATTAAGATTAATGTACTAAGATTCATGTTACAATTATAATAGCATTTTAATATAGCGTATCAAGCCTTAAATACTTTACATAATTCTTGAAACCTCTACATGCAATGAATTTAAAATGCAATTGTTGTTAACAGTATAGGGAAATGTTTTCATCTTCTTTGTGTATCACAGTTAAATTATCTGGAGGATCAAAACTATTCTATTATACAAGCAATTATTAAAGTATTATTGCATAAATTGTTCTTTTTATTCAACTATTGTAATAATAAACTGAAATGGTGAAATTATTAACGCAATAAGAAGCAAATAAAAAATTCCACTTTATTTTCTTTCTAAACGATGATATAAATCTGAATATTTTGAATTTTAAATTTTAGAATAAACTATTATTGTAGCAAAATTAACAAAAGCACAAAAATATTATACCTTAAATTCAACTACAAAATAATTTCAAAAATCATTCTTACTAAAAGTAGTAGTATTTTTTTTTTTCAGTTACATTATTTCCAGGATATCTGAAGATAATTTTTGTTGGCATAGCCGTATAAATAGAACGAATATATCTTCCCCTCGAAATAAAAGGCTTTCCCGCTAGCTCGATAACAGAGCGAATGGTGGAATAAACGACAACCCTACGTGAATAAAAGAAGTGAAACGAGGTCATTGTGCTCATTGTCCATGCAACCATTCTCTCAGTGAAAAGGATTCTAAGGGCAGAGGATTCCGGCCATTTGTTTCCTAAGAAATATCGCCAACTGTGGCCATGCTCTGGTTGCAAGTCGAAATAATTGGACGCAGTTAGTAAAAAATGGCTTGTTTTCGTACTGAAGAGTTAAAGCTATTGATTTGAATGATCAAATCATTTCCTTTCAATGTCATTACCTTTTCTTTGACAGCATTACCTATTGTTCTTGTTAAAATATTTTCTTTTTAAATTTTTAAGTAAATTTTATGTGTTTGATATTTTATGCTTAGAAGGTACGAATAACTATAAAAAAAAGAGGCATCTCTAGATGAAATAACTTACAAGAAATTAAATAAAGAGAAAACCTTGTTAAATTAATGAAAAAATTATTTGAAAAGTAAATGTCAAAATACGTATTTATGAAGGTATTAAATACTTATAATTTAAAGCTTTTATTCTGATCCTTTGTTTGCATATAATAGAAATACAATTATTTATTGTAATGAAATGAGTACCAATATTAAATTGGTAGATTACAACAGTTGACATTAATGGCTTTCACATATAGCTGTTATAATTCTTACAAAACAACAACTTAAGGAAGTTAATTTGTACGGAGTATGAAAATATACGTATTAATGAAAATATAATATGAAAATTTGAATGCATTAAGAGAATTTATATATTGTAATTGTGAATACTTATATATAAAGTTTATTGAAGATAAAAAAAGGTTGTATTGTAATACAAAATAACTGAAAGATTAATTAAAAAATTTAAACTAAATTTTTTTAAAAAAACTAATATTTATGAAATAAATTATAATGAAAAAGTAAAATTAATTAAACGAATGGAAAAGTGGTTTTATATATTGTTGAAAATTGAAAAATAATGGAAAACATCATTTTTAAACTAATGAAAAAATAATTTTGCGAATTAAATTAAAATCATTTACCTCACTAATGGTTATGGTAGCCTCTTCAGTTAATTTGTGAAAACTAATATTCTAATAATTGGAAACTTATCTACATTTCCTTAAACTTTAATATTTCCATAGAAATTTTCCTTAAAATTCTTGAAAAGGAGGCTAGAGAGTTCTTATACATAGAGAGAAAAAATATTTTCATTTTTTTCAAGTCAAGAAAAAATTTATAATTTGTCCAAAATTCTCTTAAATGCAGTGTCGGATATGTGAGTACATGTGTTTCTTTATTAAAATTAATTTAAACGTAATATATATTTTACATGATAGCAATTATACATGATTAAAATATTTGAACATACTTCATGTATATTTTTAAGATTTTATAATTAAGAAGAAAATTATAGAAAATAATTTGTTCTGAAAAAGAAAATGCAGATGAATTTCATTTGTTGATACTTCTATTTTGTTAGCACGTTGGAAGTTTTGCGAAATTAAAATAATTAATTTAAATTTTATGAACAATGATTTTTGATTGTAAAATTTTAATTTAATATTTTTTCCCTGAATTAATTTTTTTCAATGTACCTAATATAATTTTTGATAAATATATTACTAATGCTTTCCACACTTAGGGAAAAATAAGGTATTTTATTAATATGATATCTTTTTTACTTATTATTAACTTCTAAATAACATTCAATACTTTTATTTTTTTTAAACTTAGTGTTAGGAAATAATTTTAATTTTTTGACAATTCTAATTTTAAAGCATAGCTAGTAAGAATTTTCGAAGAATGAGAATTTTTGAGGATTAAAAAGTTGAAGTAATTTTCTAATATACTCTAGAGATCTGACATCTTTATTTTTATTATAACTGAACTAATTTATTTAATTGAATATAAACATATAGATGAAAAAAACTCTTGCAAAAATATTCAGTCTTCGGTATTTCTGATTATGGAGAAAAATGTACATAAATTATGATACCAGACGTTAGGGATCTTGACTGATCATTTTGATCTATAATAATTAAGGTAAAAAATTAATAGGTTATATTAATTTTTTAATTATATTATTATAAAAATCCTGGACCTCTAACATAAAATCTGTTAGAGGACCAGAATTTTTATCAGAATAAAGTAGCATTTTTCTTACTTACTAAGAGTTATTTTATTTTCCTGTTATTGGATATTGTGTGTATTAATTAAATTACTATTGTGCATTTCTGTTTGATATAAATAATTTCATAAGAATAAAATTTTTCATAGAAAATTATTTTCAAATAAAAGAATAAATGAGGAAGAATGAAGCTTTAGAATATAATATTGACATTAAAGGATGCACGTTATAAAATAATAGTTAATAACACTCAAAAATGCTCTATTTAAGACAATATTTTTTTAGAAGTTGCTTATAGACATCCCAGCAGATGGCGCTACCAGCAAAGCCCTATAAAATATTAAAATGAATTTAAAATTTTAAAAATTAAATAGAAATAGCAATAAATATACATGCATATATAACAATTAATATGAAAAAATATGAGTGAAATTCGATTTTTTTTAGAATATATACAATTTACTAATATGGCCGTTTAATTTCTTTTTTCTGATTTCTACCACCTCTTCGCTCGCTTATTTTAAAATAGCGAAATGAAAAGAAAGTCCAATAGATGGCACTACTTTACTGTCTTAAAAACAAGGAATATTCCGCGCTTATTATAAATTGTCTTCTTTAGCATGCTTCATACAGAAAAAGTAACTGGACGTATGCTTGAATAAATTAAATCGTCATTGCACTTGATGAAACAAATTTTGAAACTAGAATATTACTGAGTATGTTTATTAACTTTGAAGGACTTAGTGGAGTCTCTTTATATTTATTGAAAAGGTAAATTTCACATTTATTGATTTTTTTTTTCCCCTTTTCTAATTTTTAACTTTAGGAACAAATTTTTCTTCAGCAAGAATGAAAATATACAAATTTATATTGTATCTTATTATTTTGAATAAAAAAATTCAAATTGGATATAAAATATATAAAAAAGTACAAAATGAAACATAAAATGTTAAATGACTAAGTAAACAGCAATAAATGATGTTTATAAAGAGTATATGTATCTAAAAGAATTTTAAATTTTCCTACAGTAAATTTTTCTTAGTTTTAGAAAAAAATTAAGCTTTTTTTCTGCTGTAAATTGAGTTAATTTAAATGTTTAAATATTGTTTATTATTCAAAATTTTTAAAGATAAGCAAATATAATAAGAAAAAGCAAATATTTAACTGATTAAGATAAATGCAAAACGAGTACTTTGTTAATAAAATTTAATTTCTTTCATTAGATTTTTTTTAAGTAACGTATTTACATTTTTTTATGCATTTTCAAAATTATTCGTAATGTTTCTTTTTCATATTTAAATTTTTTTTTTCATTTTCAAAAAAATTTACATAAAACAGCTAAACTCTTTCCACGTTCTTTGCAGACATACAATTAATTAAAAAAATTTATGTATGATTTATTTTTTAAGAGTTTGTTATGTATTCGTATTGAAAAACCTGAGAAATTGTTAAACTGTTATAAAATATTTTACTGGAAGGGGAATAAAATTGATAATCATATGTTCTTTACAAAATTAAAAGACATTCTGAGTTGTTTTCTAGTTTAAAATTATTCAGATAATTAACATGGAAAGTCCTTCACATTTGGTCATACTAATTTAGAGGATATTTTATAAATATGTTTACCTAGTAAGTATGCTATATTTATAATGTATTCTGTAAAGAAAACACTCATTAATGGGAAACATTTGAAGTTTGGTCTTCGTACTATCGAATAATGGAAGAAAGATATTACAATCTTATTTGAAATTAATTAAGAATGTCATGTAGAATGAAAATTAAAGTATACAAAAAATAATTAATTAAAAATAAAAAAATGCATTTTTTTTTTAGAAAAAAAAATAATTTGAGTTTAAAATTTTGTATGAGTATGAATTTCTGCAAATACTAATAAAAAGAATAGATGAGCCATATAACCACTTCGTATTCTAAGTAGATTTCATAATTTAATCGCATTTTAATCTCTACACATGTTCATTCCTCGCTACATCATATTTATCTTGTCCCTTTATTCATATACATATTAGAGTTTAAATTTACCTTATATCAGCTGCTTCAGGGAGTTTATCATGCACATTTAATTTTGTTATAATGATCTCTAAAGTGGAATGTAGAGGAAATGGTATTGACATACAAGTACTGATGAAGAGAAATGCTTTCCCCATACTACAGCTTGATTAAAGTGGGGTTGCTGGGAGAAAGATGAGATTGTGTACAAGTAGAGAAATATGACCCTCCACTATGCTGATCAAAGTATTGAATTCCATCGGCAATTATATCGTTTTCTCCGTGACTTCATGGTTTAAGTAGTAGGGTGAATTTTGTAGTGGAAAGTTGAGCAGCTAGTCTTTCAGTACCTGTACAAAAATAAATAAAAAAAAATGATCTTTAAAATGTCACTTTGTTTAGCTTTCAATTCATACAATTAGTATCATGCAATTAGAATTTTTGCACACAATTCGGGCTAATTTTTATCGCAAACATATATTTTGCTAAAATTTAGCATACAAAATGATATATTTTTTTGATGCTGGATGTCTGTCAGAAATATGAAAGCCTAGAACTTTTTTTTTTTTTTTTTTAATTTACTTTATATCAAGATGGAAACCTTACTATTTCTATTTTGTGTTTTTTTTGCGGAAAATGTAGAAAGAAAGCAAATATTTTTTGATAAAGTGTCAAGTCATTGTTAATTTATCTTGAACTTATTTTGGTTTTCAAATGTACATATCCTGGTTAAAGGTGGTTAACAATATACAACATCATTCGTCTTAAAGATATTATAAATTTCTTTTAGTGGTGGTATTCTTCCCACAAAACTTCATTTTCTCAACCAAATCCTTTTGGCTCTATGACTTTGACATCAAAACATTGTGAGAGCCATGTTAAGAGACAGACTTTGTTGTTGTGTTCCATAAGCTTTCCTAGGCTGATTTAGCTCAATGAATTGGACAGTTATCAATTTATAAAAGCTATCATTGTGTAAGTATTGTTCAAACAGTATTTTCTGAGCAAGGAAATACTGAACAATCGGATGAGAGAACGATTTTTCTTGGCAGAATGACAGAAAATCAGGGAACTTATTCAAATTATCCCAAATAAATCTCTACGTTTTGTCACTCGCAGTATGTGAACCGAACCATTAGGAATATTCTAGAAATGCAAGTGTTCAATTATGAAAAGAAAAATGAATGAGGATTTTCCTGACGATAATATTTTGTGGCATGCACCGTTCGACGTTGTTTACCATGTATATATAGTTAACTATGTATACATAGTTTTATGCAGAAATCACTGATGAGTTGTTTCAATCTTACTAATCTCCCATAAGATCGTGATTTATGGAACTCTTTTCTAATTGAAAATAAGGATGTTTTCATAATGCAATTGTTATTCAGGTACTTTGTTTTACTCAACTTTACAATCTACTTCAACATTTGACTCTCTTTGTCATTGAGATCGATTTTTATTAATTCATCAGTTTCTTTTAACTCACTGATTGTCAGTCATTAGAATTAGTTTGGTGGTTATTGTCTACATATGGAACTAGATTGTACTTAGGTATCAACGCTCTTATTGTGGGAAATATGACTTAAAAATGATAAAAAAGGATATTTATGTATTACCTAAGCATATTATTTAAGTCTTTTATGACTCCATGTCATAAAAGGATATAGGAATAATAGGAATAACCTGCATGCAATGCTAAATTAACCAGATAATGAATATTCAGTGAAATAATTGTCCCACGCCAGCGCGTGACTGGCTATTGAGGCATCACGTTACAATACGCGCCTAGCACGTGGTTGATTCTTTGCTAGTTGTTACTGATAGTCTTTGCCGATGTCACTAGCTGGTACCTCCGCTTAGGATTTTTGAACTTCAAATAAATTCCATTTGGTATTTCAAAAAGCCTAAGCAAAGTGGACGATTTGATAGTCAGATTGTTCTAGAATTAAAAAAACTGTTTCATTAACTTCAACCATGTATCTACTTCTACTGCTTTGATAACCACCTATAAATGTTTGAAAGTCACTTCCTCTCTTTATTGTTGTACTTAAATCTATTATTTACACGCAAGATTTCAGCAAAATTTGTATGAGCAAGAGCAATGCTTTCTAAACAAGTCCTATGAATATATATGTTAACAAACAATTTGACCAAAATCTGTCGTTGATATTGAAAAAGTAATCTTCCAATATTCGATTAAAAGTGAAAATAACAAAATTGTATGTCAGATAAATTAAAGGTTTTGTCAAATAAATCAATACAAATGATGAAAAAGTAAATGTGTTTTCTGAGTTCTACAGTTAATTTCATACAGATTAAACTTAAGCTGATCCACACATTTAAAATAGCTTAGAATATTATTTTCTGATTAATTTGAAAATTTTAAGGGCCTATTTTCGTCTCATATTTATTTCATGAGCTTTTAATGGAGACTTTTCTTAAAAAGAGAGTTTTCAAAAATATTGAAATACAAAAAAAAAAAAAAAAAAAATCTTTCATAAATTTTACCATTTCATTAATAATAAAAATTATGAATTAACAATTATTATTAATGGATTAATAATTATAATATAACCATTATAAGATTTTTGTCTTCAAACAAATCTAGGCATAAAATGAGGTATAAAGTATCTTGAACCTTAACTGAAAAACAGCTCAATTAGTGAAGTTCTATTTAAAATAACACTTTTTACAAAGTAATGATTTCGTTTTTTTTTCTATACAGAGTAGCAGCTGGGAGTAAATTAGAAATGTACATCGTGTATAATACATATATTAGATATGAAGGTTGTATTTATAAAAGCAGTTCAGACAGCTGTTGCTGTTACTTTTTCTCTGACTGGCTAGTAACTCTCTGAAAACATAAAAGATACCTCGATGATGGATATGTAGACCACATGACAGATAATCGAACATGGCTCAAAAGAACATTAGATGGCGCTGGTCTGAAAAAAAATGTTTGACAGAAGCATTGCTTTAAAAAGAAAAATAAACATATCCCGGAGTGAAATTTGTCTAACATTGAACTTGTTATTCGAATTTATGTTATGAATTGATTCATTAGGATAGCAGAGAACAGGAACTTTGGAATGATACTTTTAATTTTTAGTTGAATATCTACTTCTGTTAAAAATTTTTAGGGGTTTTAATGTCATGCGTGTTACGTATTACAAAGGATGGCTTTTATCAGAAAAGCATAGATGAATCATAAGAAATGACTTAATACAATTTTAGTATCATTTTAATTCAATCATTAGAGTTAAAGTTAAAAGATTTAGAATTTCTTTTCAACAATTACTAATCAGTACTCTAAAAATTAGTAATACTTCCAATCCATCAAATAAGCATGTCAAAATAAAATTTTTTCAAGTTATACAATAAATATCATGAAAGAATAGTTAAATGGAAACCAGTAAATTATGAATGTTTGCTCCAGTTAAATGAAGCTCTTAACAATTATGCTTTTAACAATAATTAATGAAGCTCTTAACAATTATTAAATGGAGCTCTTAATAATAATTTAGAAGTTTTCGAATTTTAAATCCTTCTCGAAAAAAAATTAATTAAATATAAAATAATCAATGATATCAACAATAATATATAATACTAATCATACCATTAATATAAAGATAAATATTAATGGTATGATTTGTGTTATACATTACTTACTGTTGTCGTCATTTTTTTATTGGAAAGTAAAATGAATAAAAAAAGTAATTTCATTGCTTATCATATTAATCTCGTGTAGTTGATATCAAAGTCATTAATGTATGCTGTGAGGTATTTTTATGACACTCACCTGAATATGGCCCATATAAAAATTTTCTTATAGCTGCATCACATGAGACGAGGAATAAGTTCTTAGTATTTTTTTTTCTGAACGTGAGCACTGATTGGCTAAGCTTATGCCACTTCCATTTTTTTTACTCTTCGTAAAATTTCATAATTTTCACAAGTTTTCTGGTCGAAAACTAAGTAATCCATGCTTTATTGGGTATTCAAGCCGATAAATTCTCTATATTTGTTCACCTGATGATTAACCTTCTGCTTTTACAAGAAAAAAGCAGCAGTAATAAGAGTATAAACATGGTAACGAATGATAGAACGTAATAATCAAATAAATTAATATGCTATTGTAAAATTAGTTTTATTAAAAAAAGAATAAATGTATCATACACTCAAATAATGAAAAATTAAGTTATGTTAAATAATGTTAATGAATTAATAAATGTTTTCAATGATAAAAATTACTTATATAGTGGATATTTCGCATGGAAGTATGTGTAAACTAGAATTGAAATTTTTCTTTTTTTTGCTAATAGGGTTTATTTATTTTTATAAATAGGGTAAGTTTATTGCAGAACAAATACATCAAATACACACTTTTAGAATTTCATTGTATTAAAATTTTGTGATTCGATGATTTTACGATGTGTTAATGAGTTTGTAATATGGCATGTTAGTTATTAAGTATTTTTTTTCTGTTTATATCTTTTTAAATATTTTAATTATTTTCCCATGTATTTGTTTTAATATGTACAAAGTCTTATAATGTACATTAAAGTTTCTAAAAATGCAAATAAAATCTGTAATTATTTAAGTTTTTGGATATTTTATATTTAAAATTACAAAAGTATCTTACATTTCGTTATAATATAATTAAGTTTTTTTATTATAAAATACACTATTGAATTGTAACACCAGGAAGACGATATGTTACATAACGAGAAACTTACTGGTTATGACGTAGATTCTGTGATATGCAAATAATATTCTTTTCAAAGTATTCATGAAAGATAGGTGTCATAGCGATTGCAAAATTCTGTTTAAATCATGAAACTGTATTTCAAGATTCTTGCAAACAAATTGCATTTGAGCATTCTTACCAAAGGAAATGTTGTGGTACCTTTTGAAAGAAGAAGAAATGCTTACCAGGAAGTTGTGAAAGGTTGAATCATAGCCTACATGGATCAAGGTTATCGTATAGCAATAGTACTTGTCACTGTGGTTGAGACATCATAACTGTCAACAAAATATGGAATTGATAGGATCAGGATGGTCATACGGAATATCGTGCTGGAGTTCAGCTGTTAACTATTATTTACGTTTGAAACGATAAATTTATTACTAACATGACCTTAGCTGATTGTACAGCTACGTCGCGATTCTTTGACCTAAAAAATGGGATCGTTCGAAAAAGACCGAGTTTCTGCACGAACATTTAGACAAAGTTTCTAGCTGCATGGACTGTCAGATTGGCAATCATAGTTTCGGCTACTTTTTGTAGACATAAAGTACATATTTGTATATGCGTTACGTTTGTGTGATCAGTGACTAACTCGGAGGCAGGAATGGAGTGATGTGGTATTTTCACATAAATCAAAGTTTTGTTTACAGATGGTCACAAACATGTTTAGCAACATCATGGAGAAAGCACGTTGCATGCAGGCATTCGACATTATCATTCAAGCCCATAACTTGAAGTGGTGGTGTGAGGTGCCATTGGATACCTGAGCCAAATCTTATCTGTGTTGACAATTCCTTGAAGAGTGACCATCATATTCCTTGTTTTAAGATTCATTGTTCTAGCTTTCTTCGAACCCTAAGAAATGCTATTTTACAGCAGGACAATGCATGACCATATGTTACCAATCATTGATTTAATGTGCAGGTGTATAAGTACTGTTATTATTACCAGGGATGGATGTTCTAAGTGCTGATTTTGCAGAATTTATACTTCCAAATATCTTGAAAATGTAATCACTTATTATTTTCGGTATAATATTTTCGCGTCCAATAAATATCATTTTTTTAATTTCTTCCAGGAATAATTTTTTTAATAGCCAGTAGAGTACTTAACTAGCATAAAATATGTTTAAAATTACACTGTTTTTAAGAGTACTTTGGTAGGATTATTATTTTGTTATATCAAAAATAAAATGTTATTTTATTATAAATTAAATTTCGAAAAATTCATATTTAAACATCAATATGCTTTTACTCTTTTGAATATGATATATTAATATATGCTCTGATTATGATGGGTTTTAAATAAAACGGAATGAAATTATCCTGAATTCAATTTATTTAAAGAAAAAAATGTCCTTTTTTCCGGGAAATTATTTCTTTTATAAAAAAATGTAAATTGCAAATTTTAATTTTTTTATCGAATAAAAACAATGAATATTGCTATGGGTTACCTCTCTCTTTTGATAATTAATAAAGCAAAAAATTCTTGCGTAAATTATTTCGGGTGTGAAAAATAGTTTATTGATCAGAATGTAGCTTACAGAAGTTTGCTACGATACTGAATATAAATTATTTTTGGAATAATTATGTATTTCTTTACTTTCTCTAAATGATAATAAATAACTTATCTGCAGAAAACTTACCGGTCACTTTTCTAAGGGAAACTGATGACTCATTTTCACTTAAGCAAACTGAGCAGCCAATCAAATGTTGGGATATTTAAGCAGTTTCTGTGATGTCACTAATTCAAGAATATATCATTTCTTCAAAATAAAATCTCAAGGAGAATCTTTTTTAATCTATGTGCGGCAACTAGTAATAGAGATTTTCAAATAACACAAACACTTCAAAGCATACATCTCTATGATTTCATTTACAAATTATATGTCATCCATCTTTCGTTATTTAACAAAAATTAATTATAAAATGTCTAAAATATTTGACATTCACTAGGCAATAAATTCTTGTGATCAGAGACACAAGGGAGGAAACCCGGAAACTAAGCAATTATTCTTCCTGAAAGAATATTCGTGTAAACGTGAGAAGTACAGCACCTATTTTCTCTTTTTTATCTGTAACAGGATCAGAAGGTCTAACTTTATTCCTAAAAGGAAATTTTTTAATTCTTTGTCATTTTGAGAGAAACAATTATGTATTTATTTCAATATATTTCATCATTGTTATATACTGTTATATGGAGATTTCTTGTAATGATAGTTTGATTTTTACAATATATTTTGATTTAGTTTTCATTCGGTTTCCAGTATCAAAAAATAAAATTTTTTCGTCTAAAAGTGTTTCATTTGAAAGTTTGATGTAAAATGAATTGGAAAATGCTTATAGAGTTAGAAAATTTAACATGTTGTAGTGAATAAAAGGATTAGAGGATATTTAAATGTAATTGTGAATATTTTATGATACTGGTTAATTTTACAGCTTTCAGAGAAGCAGAGTTAATAGGGTATATCTTAAACAATCTTTTTTCAGTTAAAGCAGTTTCATTGACAAAAATATTCTGATTCAGGATTGGAAACCGAATACAAATGATCTTATAAAAATATTTATTTAAATGTTTTATATATTTGGATTGATTACTGCTTTAAGGATGAATTTATAATGCTTGTTTACTCAGTTTTCAAACTCAGAGTAGTTATGTAAAAGAAATATGAAAGAGAAAACAATTAAATTGATGTTTGAGAATCATGTTTAACTTGTGGGATAACAAAATTTCAAGTTAACGACTGATAAATAATTATAAAATATTTTTTAATTTCATAAATCTTTTTTATTTGAGAAATATGTAAGATTAAATCTCTTTTTAGTTGTTTTTTGTAATGTGTTCAAATGGAACAAAATGATTTTTTTAGTTCGATAATTTTTGCTCACTGTGCAATAAAATAGCAAACAATATAAAATGAAAATCTTGCCATACATAAAAGATTATTATTTTTTTTATTAAGTTACAATATATACGATATAAGTTCAAGTACGGGAGTTAAAGCTTTATATCTCAAAGCACTAAAAAAAATTATTTTGGAAAAAAAAAAAAAAAAAAAATCGATGATTGTGGAATTTTTTTTATTTGTGCCGGCTGAAGGTTGAGTGGTTAGCGTTCTCGACTACTTAGTTGTTGGTCCCGGTTTTGAATCCCGGCTCACGCATGGACATTTCCTTTTTCTCTTTGTTTTCTTTTTCTTTCTTCTGATGATGAATGTGGCCACCCTATAAACGGCGTTGTGGTGGTGTGGCGAGGGTGATGTTACTCCCCTCTGTGACTTGGTTCACCGGTGCCCACCGGGTAACGCTAAATGAGTAGTAGTTTTCAGCTTTGTTGTGGCGAAGGGTTAGTCACCCAGTTTTCCCGGTAGGGGAAAAAATCCTTTTTTTATTTGCATGTTGTTCGAGGGGTACTTATTGTTGCATTTTTTAATATAGCATATTTATTTTCTTCATAAATCATTTTTTTCCCTCATATTTTCAGTCTTTGAAAGGCTTTTTTACTTTTTTTTGAATTTTTGGAAAACATGAAGAAAATCAAAAGAATGTATAAAAAGTTATTTAATTTATATTTCAAATAAATTTAACGTAATAATTGCATTTATTCTGAATTTCATTTTGATATTTATTTTAGACACCTACAGTGATTAACATGCAAGAATTCATTATTTTTTTATTTCATTGAACAATATTTTTTTGATTTTAATCTGAGAATACTGTAAATTAAACTCCACTTAAACAAGTTATTGATAGAATTATCAGTAGAAGATGCGAAACAAGCAGATAATAATTTCTATTAAATTTAAAGTTAGTAGAGCAAGACATTTATCATTTGTTAATGATAATTTCAAAATGCTCGTAACGCATGTGCTTCATCATGAGCAATTCTGATCGAATCTCTAAACACGCTAAGTGCTTGTAAATGGGCCAGGCGACCAGTGAAAGCCTTTTAGCAAACGTCACTCTTAATATCTTCAGTATAGACATAGTCCATTCAGTTGAATACTGCAGACAAAGTTATCAGAAGAGTTAATATGTATTTATAGTTAAGTACAAAGTTGTGAGAGGATAGAGACAACTAAATGTGCTGAAACTATTTAGTGTTTGGTATACAGTTTGCTAAGTGGAATGTGAGATTTTCTGAACACATGGTACTCTTAAGCGCTTAACAAGTTCGCTTTCTTTATAAATATAAGAGTAAAAGTAATATAACTTTTTCCCACCTTTTGCTGTGATTTGATATCTTTTAAACCAAAGAGAAATAAACTAAATTTGAGTTAAATATTAAATTCTGGTTGTGATCTGTTACTGATGATTACTGAACTTAAAGAATAGCACAATTTTTCATCCCTAAGACAAGGCTAAAATTTTCGATTACTAACTAAACAAATCAATTTTTTTATTTTTTGTTAAAAAATGATTATTGTTTGATATTAGTGTAAAAAATAGTATTAAATGTGAAATTCTAGATTTTACTTCGTAGTTAGGAATTAATTACATTTTGGGTAAAGTAAAATGCTTTTTAATACCCGTTATATGATGGGGTTAGAATTCTAGATTACTTTTTAGTCAATTCAGAATTTCTTTTAGTAAAAAAAAAAAAAAAAAAAAAATTTAATGGCTGGTTTTAATATGCGAAACGGTATAAATAAGATTCTGGATTCAAACTTCTTTAGTGAATTCATTTTGGGTAAAGGGGATCATTTTAATATAGTTAGAAATTGGGTTTAAATCCTAATTTTCTTTAAAATCTTTTCCCCAGATTTTTTTCTGTTTGTCAAAACACTAATAAGTTTTAGTGAAATATATATATATATATATATATATATATATATATATATATATATATATATATTATTTAAACATCCTTGTGCGTAAGTAGTGCAGTAAGAAAAATGAAATATGTGCTTTTTTAATTTAGCATTATAGAAATTATTTCTTTCTTTGCATATAATTCTTTATGAAATTATATAAAAATTTTTTTATTTTAGTTAAGAAACAGAGGAATTCTTCATTGAATACAAAGAAAATTGCTAAAATAACTTCTGAGTTGTGAAATCCACTTCAATTTCAAAAGCAAGAAAAACTGAAAATGGAAAGGAAGAAAAATTATTTTGTAATTACTTGGTTCATTATGCATTCCTTTAAAAGTCTTAGCGAGCAAAAAATAACTAATTGTTTCTAATATTTATTTTAATGAAGTGTAGAAAATTAGAATAAAAAAATTAAGTTTTAACCAAATGATTTATTTTAACAGCCTTTTACAACATATGGATAATGAACAATTTTAATCTCTGACTGACCTACCTTATGGTGCAGTTTTACAATGTGTGTGAGATAATGCATAAATGTAATTTAAACATTTACCTATTTATAAATTAAAGTACAATTTATAAATCAGTAAAAAGTGCCCACCTGCACAATAAACACAAAATGCCGGTTCTCTGATGGGTTTTATGTTGAGCCACGGCAAGACGCTCATGGTTTTAGATCCATGCCGCTCATGATTGCCCGGCTCCGGCAACGACAATGGGCGAGTACTTGCCAAAATTAACCAGGTCGGTGCTGGATGATAAGTAGGGGATCAGCAGATTCTGGACTATGATGTCCTAGAAAATGCCTGACAGCAAAAATGAGAATAATTATTTTTTAGTTATCCTCACTTAGTTAATTTTTGATTTAAATTTGATATTGTTATTAATTTTTGAGAACTAATGACAAAATTGTTATTAATTCTAAAAAAATTATCACTTATAAGTGTCTGTTTTAAGAAATTTGAAAAATTCATGGCATCTATTCTCAAAATTTATCACACAAATTTTGATTTTATAACTTATGAATTACGTATTTATAACTTATAATTTATTATTTTAGACAATATTTGAGACAAACTTACTAATTTGAATGCAATAGTACTAATATGAGAGTAAAAATTTATATTTTCTAATAATAATTTAATAACATTTATTGACTTTTTATTAACAAAATTATATTTGAAGATTAAATGTAAACTTTATTTTTATAAAAAAATTATTGAAATAAACGGTAGTGAAAAATAAGGTTGTATATACAAAATTGTGGTTATATATAAATAAAAAAATATTGTTATCAATATAATAACGAATAATATAATATTTCATTTATATTCAGTATTTTTAGGATACCCTTTGAATTTAAAAATACTTTTGTAGACATGGGGTTACTAGATTCTTTAGTTATTTTAGCATGAGTATTTTTCATTCATTAATCAATATATTTTTTTGTATCAATTTTTGTTTTATTTTCCTGTTTTCGTATTTCAGCCTCAACATAGTTGCGAAATGTGCTGCTTTGAAAACAATATTAGATCTGACGTTTGAGGTGATGTTTATAAAATGGTATGAAATAAATATTGAACCATCAGAAGGTTACGTTACGAGTGGCGTATTAATCATACTGTAAAAATTACTAGTTTATTTCACTGTAAAATTTCTTTAATTTTACAGGAAAAATCTGTTTTTCAACAAATTTTAGTGTGCCTTAAAAAATGTTTACCGATAAATTACTTTTTACAGCTAAAAACTAATTTTCAGCAAAATGCTGATTTTTAATGCTTAATCTTTATATCGCATATAAATGTGTGTTATCAAAGATTGCTATATGATATGATATACCATTACTGTCTGAAAGACTACAGTATAAAAGGCTGTTTTAGAATGTAATTTGCAAAAAAAAAAAAAAAAAAAAAAAAAAAAAAAAAAAAAAAAAAAA
>JAPDSC010149498.1:68521-82963 GCA_026290005.1 Latrodectus geometricus
ATATATATATATATATAATCAATACATATATTTGAATTTTTTAAAAATTTTTATTCAATATTTGTGACTATTTTAATTTTACTTATTCTTATTCTCATATATAATAAATTATTTCTCTGTAATGTCTGCAACATACATTGATTGTAAACAACATTATAAAACAAATTCCAAATAGCTTCATTGCGTTCAGAAATAATTTTCAAGCGTCAATCAAGTTGTGAGTGCTTGTTTTGTACTTGTGTGCCTATGTATATAAATATTAATTTTTCTTAAAATATGTAAATTTACATTTGGTGTACTGCAGATGTAATATTTTGTGTGGCTTTATGAATAAAGATTCTATCATTTTTCTTAATTTTTATGTTTCATTATTGTATTCTTTCTAACTCTCCTATTATATTCAATTTCAAAATAGAGACTCGCCAAGTAGAAAATGTTCGACATCCTCAAAAAATTTACTCTCGTCAAGTTCATTGATGAGAAAAATGTTCTTTTTGTTGTGCCAAAAACTTTGCTTTTCTGATGGGGGAAATGCTATTCCACGCTCAAGGGCACCGTGTAAAAACAGAAATAAAATAAATAACTTGACTAGAAATAATGTCAAGCCGTTAGAATCTTGGGTCAAATTTAAGGCAAAAGGAGTCTACCAATGATGTAAGTTTATATTAGATTGGGGAAAAAGAAATCTATTATTTTTACGTGAACTTTATGTAACTTATTTTGGATTCGCTTTGTAAAAAGGTTTAAAACAGCTTTCATGTAGATTTTTAGGTCTTGCGCGTTACGACTGCTGACATGCGGTTAACTTCAATCATTTTTGATATTTTATAGACATTTTCGACGATGCTGTATCCACACGCGAGGTGCATCTCTAACATCAAAAATACCCGAACGGAATCGACGAAACAAAAATTGTACGTAACTGGTTGTTACAGTCTTATATAGGACGATAAACACCTTTCACAATTTTAGCCACCCGGCTATCTTTTTCGCCGTTACAAGAGAAAAACGAAAATGTATCGAATTTTCTATTTGTTGTCTTCCATTTTTAAAACCTTGTACTCGTAACTGAATTAATCAAACAAAAAATCGCAAGAGGATATTTTAGTGTCAAATGTCACCTTTCCAACTAGCATAAATCTGAAATTGTTTCATAGATACCTCACGAGATATCGATCACTACAGACGTCTACCGAAAAAATAATGGATTACTTTTTCCCCAAATTAATATTTTACTATTAATGTTAATTTGCTATCATTTTTAATGTCAGACTTTAAAATGTGTGAAATAATCTTTCATTTTAAATTTAGAATTGTTTTCAGAAATTTTTTATGGCTTGAAATATTTTCTAACTGGCTTAAGAGAGATAGGTTATAATTCTTGATGCCTTTTAATGTTTGATAATCTTTTCAAGGTATTTGATAGTATTTCGTACTGAAGCAAGCTCATCAACTTAGCTTGTATATACTAGCATTTGAATAGTAAGATACATTTTTTATTCCAAGCAGAAAATAAACGGTTAAAAAATTCTTAAACATGACACCCTCATATTTATTTAAATTGCTAAGTTTCGCATGCAATAAATATAAATCATGTAAAATTTGTGAATAAAGCAAACCGATAGTAATACTTACTGGTTTGCCTTATTTTCTATAAGTATTGATCTATTGCGATTTTTAATATAACAGAGTTAAAAGTTTTATTAAATATTACCATTTGTAAATGTAACAGTAATAAATGATTTTAAATAATATTTCCAATGATTTTTCTTTAGATAAATATAATGAAATTTTATTTTTAGTTTATTATTTTAATGCAACAGTATTATCATAAAAACTGCACAAATTTCAATTTTTTGAACGACCAATGTTGAAAATAAGTTCAAGTCCTCATAAAATGATTAAATAATTTTGATTTACATTAAATAATTTCTCTTTCTTAACACAATATTTATATAGTCTTAACAAATTTTTAATAACACATGTAATAGTTCTTCATTTCGAAAGAACTAAAAAAATTGTTAATTTAATGTAATATTACTTTATTAAAATCTTTCTTGTGTTTAAGAAAAGTGTGATTGTGAGAATATTTTAACCTTTCTACATAGTTTTAATGTTAAAATTCAGTATTGTGAAATAACATATAAAATACAATAGTTGCCTAATTTTTATTATTTTTTTTCCTTAATAAAATTTAAGGATCATTTTTCATTTTTCTATTTAATTTTTTCATTTTTCATATTTAATTTTTTAAAGAATCTGTATTAAATCTTTTCTTTTGGATTTTTAGGTGTTTTGGTTTGCCAAAAATCACAACAATAAGATACATAATAATACTTTATTTGCTGCCTGTCTGAATTATTTAAATATATTTAAAAACTTGAGTGTTGCTCTTTAATTTTAAAAATAACTTTCTTGACAAAAAATATTAGCAGAATCTTTTCACACAAATTCAAGAATAACTAATGCAATAATAAAACTTATTGTTGTAATAAGAATACCATTTTTAAAAAATTAAATTACTTTTGATTGGTTTAGTTTTTACTCATTTGATTGGTTTAGTTTGTTACTCTATGATCTCTTTTTCCATACAATCTCTAATTGTGCTAAATTTACAGTAAAAAGAGGATTACACCACTAATTTCACCATCAAGATGGGAATCGTAAAACTGCACTTTTGAATTGGTGATCAGGTTACTACTACTACTACTACTATAACCATTCAAATGATTAACTTGCTTTGTCTTGGCTATAAATTCAAGTATAAGATTTTTTAAATGTAAAAAAATAGTTATGTTATATTCTTCTTATTCTGGCGTATAATATTTTGAAATTGTAATTTATTTAAATATACAACAATTAATATTATAAGGTAAGATTTTTCTGATTTTCTGCGTCTTTAGTAATTACAGAATCTTATCTAAACTTTCACCATCTTGTGCTCTCCCATTTATATTCCATTTTTTTCTTTCTGTTAACTTTGGCATGTGTTGTTGAACATGCTAAAAGTTTTATTTTTGTAAGATAAATCATTTCTATTCTAATATATTTTGTATCCTTAAAATACAGTAATCAGTTATATGTTGAGTAATTTTAAAAATTCGTTTCTTAAAAAATGCTATGTACGATTATGCTTTTCATAATATTTAGTCCTCGTAAAACTAAAACAGAATACAAGTGTAAAAACAATGGCTCCTATATTCTTACATGATTTGGTACTGATAATTGAGCTATTTATACTGCAGTTAATGCCTGTACATGTTATAGTAAAAGGAAATATTTCCAGAATTCAAATAAATATTGAAGAGCTTAAATAATAAAATACTTCATTATTGTTGAAAGAAAATATGACATACATAATAAAAAAGCACTGATCATTAAAATTTAAAATGGTATGGCATGCGCTAATGTAATGTAAAAAAATAATTTTTTTACATTTACTAAAACATAAAATTCTCATCTCAATTTATTTCATTCTAAGAGCTATTGTTTTTAAAAATACTATCACTGAGTATGGAGCAAACAGAAATAACTTACAACAATTATCTCTTCATTAAAGAATTTATTTTTCTGCAATTAAAATCTATTTTTTAAATATTCCTGGAATTATTTTTGAAATATCCTAAAATAATTTGAATTTATTTCTTTAATTATTTAATTTTTTTTTTTTATTTTCAGTAAGTATTCAAGCATTTCCCAATATAGAGTAAAATATGAGAGACTGATTTCGAAATGCTCCAGAGATCACCAAAGAGGAAGAAGCAAACGAAGAAATCTAAATATTTTAAATTAAAAAAATATATATGTATTTTTAAATGTAAATAATTTTTTTTATACTGCATCCTGTTTTGTTTTGAGTACCATCATTAATGGAAAAATATTTTCTGATAATATATAAATGTATTAATGTAAGGAAATTCAGTTCTAAGTAAAATGTGCAAGTGCTTTAAAATAATTTAGTAAAATCAATTACAATATCTTAAAATAATTAAATTGGAATTTTACGTATATTTTTGATTAAATTTCAGCAATGAATTCAAAATTCCTCATAGAAATATTATTTAAAAGTAAAACAAAATCACTACTAATTTAAAAAATAATCTGCTGAATAAATTAGTAAAAATAATAACATAAAATTATAAATATAATCAAACTCTGTATGAAAAAGAATATTTTAAAAATAAATCTAACAGAGAATACAATTTTTTATTTCGTTTGTTTTTATAAAAATGAGCTGCAAAATATTTTACCAAATCGTTCCAAATTTCATCGAAATGGATGACTAACATTATCAACTTACAGTTAAGAGTTGGAAATTCCTTTTTTGAAATCTGCTTTAGTTTTCATACCCTTCTTTGAAATCTGCTTTATTTGACAATAGATGACTTTTATTTCTTAAGAAATAAAAGTGCATCTACTGTTATTTCAAAATCATGTAGAGAATTGTTTTTCTAAATAACCAAAACACATTCAATTTCAATTTAATGAATTTTTAATATTTCGAAATAAATTTACAATTTAATATCGAACCATGTCCAATAGCCAGGGTGTCTGACTGCGGAGGGGGAGGTCATGGGTTCGAATCGCGGCCAGGGCTTGGATGTACTTTCTCTCCTATCCCTGTATGAATGGTTGCCTACCCTGTAAACGGGTACCTATGGCACATTTGTTCTGAGGAAGTTGGACTCCACACCAAAATTACAGTTCAGTTGTAAAAGAGGAGTAGCACACCCAATGCTGCCAGCCTAGATAGAACAAAAACATAACTTTACAATATATAAATTATTAGCAGATAAAAATGGATGAATGTGTAATTTTTATTTATATAAATAAAAAAATTATAACTGGCTCTACGTCTCTTTCTCACTGATGGCTAAATGCCAAAGGGTTGATGGATAACTATTCGGACATATACATGGGCCTCAAACTGCTATGATGACATTGCTAACCACCCAGCAATGGACAGTAATGCCATTGCTGGGTGGTTAGCAATGTCCAACGCGTCATTGACGATGGACATATTAATGACGGAGTGGCTAAATAAAGGGGGGGGGAGAGCTGTTGGCCAAAATACAAGCCAGGGATTTTTGTTTGTCTGAGACCTTTAAATCTACAGTTATATACCTGCACAGATTTGTCAATATTTATTTATCATGAAGAAATGCTTTTTCAGACATAAGCAGAAATATATTATTTTGCCCATAGAGCAATTTTCAAATTAATTCATTTCATAATTTAGAAATTTTTTGTTCTATATGAAGGATTTCAATATAGTACCAAAAAAATTTGAATTTCGACATTGCATTTTGAAGTTTCAGGAAGCTCTAATCTTCATAATCATCAAAGAAATAAAATCATTAATTATTTGAATAAATGTCTATGAAATTTTTCAATACAAGTTTGTATATATATTATAACCAAAATTCAACCATTATTGACTCTAAAACAAACAAGAAATACAATCATAGTATTTTAAATAAAAAAATTACTTAACAAATAACGAATTAAATGAAATTATCTCTAAATAGAAATTAAATTTTTAATTAAGATATTAAACATCAAATCAATAAATAAAGCATAGCAGAAGATATGCATAAATTCTAAATACTCTTGAACATCATTAAAATATTATATCAAAATTTAATAAAAGCGACTTTAACTAAATTACGATTATTTAAGCGGTTTAAAAATCATTATAAAATTTAATAATTTTAGTAAATTCTAAATCAGTAAAGAATTTGAACAATTTCAAGATCTATCACTAATTTATTTGAAGTTTCTACCGAAAACATCCTTTGCCAAATCAGCAAAAGTAAAGATGGATCATCAGTTTGTTTTTACTGTCGTAGCAAAAGAATATTATGCTTGTTTACTCTATCCCCAAAGAACAAATAATATATTTTGAAGCAAGTAATAATCTTTTCGGTAGATGCGATGTTCTTGTGAGTGGGATATTACTGAAAAATGAAATTCCTATATAGTGCGTGTTTCACTGTCATGTGAATTTCCCTCCTGAGTTCTACTGATTTAAAATTCAATTTTCTTCTTCTTCTATGAATATTCTCTTGTTGATCTTTATTTTTAGATTGTTTGCCGTCTCCACAGTCTAGTATTGGTGTGTTTTTCTTAAAGTAGCACGCACAGCTAAAGTGCCGTTTGCAAAAACAAGCTAAAATATTTATTTCAATTCAATTATAGTATTTGAGATGAACAGCAGAGGTGTTAGATATAGTTTTGCGATTTTTTTTATGAGACTTATATTAGTTTTGAAGGTGAGATATATTACTTCATCTATTTTTATAATCATATTACTTAAAAGTATGTTTTCTTTTGATTAAGATCGCAGTATTACTACGCTTTATATTTTATTTGTTCTAAAAATATTTGTTTTCTAATTCTCTTCAGATAAGAAATCTGTTTGAACAAAAGCTTTTGTTTATGAACTTCATATTCCACTGTAAATTGTTATTTAAAATTTCCTAAATCCAAATAAAATATAATTAGTACGAGATTGTTTTTGCAGTTGATTAGTAATTTGTGTAGTTCAAATTATATGTTCTACTAATGCTTTACATTTAAGTATAGGTTTTAAATTTTACTATTGGTTATTTTTAGGTAAAAAAATGTACTTATTTCCACCTTTTTGTACAAAATATCTTAAGGAAAATAAATATAACTCATAGGTGACTCTTGTTAACATGTTCTAAATTCATTGTAGGAAACAAAGAGTGTTTATTTATATGTATGTGTGCGACATTGTCAGCAAAACATTAATTTTGAATAAATAAATACATTAAATTACTTCCATAAAATATCTTGATTAAAAATATTAAACACCATGTATGAATCAAATTACTTAAAATTATTTTCATGAATCCAATTAAGAATCATTAAAATATTTTTCCTATTTTTTCACATTTATAATATTTTCTTTGAAATATTATAAATGGTTAAAATAAAATAAAGTTTAAAATAGTGATTTCTTAATAATATAAGTAGAAACTAAAAATTGTAAGGATTTATTCCCTGAAAAAAAGTTTGTTTGAATATAATATTTTCTTCTTAAAAACAATTAAAACATATTATAAGTCTTTTTGCATAAAATGGAAGAAAAAAGTCACAAATGGAAATTTTTCTTATTTTCAAACTTCTCAGTATTTTAATTTTGAGTTTGACGTGGCAGCGAATGAGATTTTGATTTTGAACTTAATGCAAGAAAAAAGCGGAAAAGAATGATTAACAGTCAGTAAGGCATTATTTTGATGAGAGTGGTATCTCAAAGAAGTTATTTAAGCCAAATAAGATGTTGGGAGAGCTGTTGACCAGTTAGAGGAAAGACAATCACAATCTGAAGTAGCAGAGACATTGAAGTTTCACAAAGAATCTGAAACTTTTATTTTTGAGATTGGGAGTACAGGTCGAAGATCAGGGCAGGATGGTAGACCTACAACAACGCCTAATGAAGATCATTATTTAAAGTTAATGGCTAGGAGAAATCAAAGTATGAGTGCCACTCTTCTTTAACACCTTCTCTCGGCTTCTGGTACCACAATTTCGACACAAACTGTCCGAAACCACCTTTGGTGATAGAGGAGTGCTATGCTGGCATCTCCATTGATTATTGCACCGATCTTCATATCATTTCATCACCGGACGCCGATATAGGGATAAGATCCTCAAACATAATGCAGCCCCTTACGCTTCAAAAATTGGAGATGATTAATGAAAAATTGCAGGCCACGTCAGGCCAAGGTGGGGAATGATTTTCTGTTGGAGGTAAGAATCATATGGATGGAATGGCTAATGCGTTCTCCGCACTAGAACCCAATAACCCAATAGAGCATATTTGAGACATTGTAGACAAACAAGTTGCTGGACACTTTCCACTCCCACAAATTCTAAAAAACGCGACAGAACACCCCACCCCTTCATTAATAGTCTCATTGATTTGATGTCTCAAAGATGTTCAATGTTGGTGGCCGTCCAGGGAAACGAATTTCTTTTAAGGAAAGTCCTTTTTTATTTGTTTTCCTCAAGTACAAATTGTGTTTTTCCCCTTTGAACCCAAAGGATGAATAAAATGCATTTTTTTCTATCAAACAAATGTTATTTTTATCTCATTATCCTACTAAATCTGTCAGTAATGTATCAATCAACCAAACAATTATCAGGTGCAAGATCAACCCACAACCTCATTATCTTTTAATTGTTTTAAGCAGTGTTTATATATAGGAGGAGTGTTACTTTACTGATTTGAATTTTAAACATTGCTAAATATATTAATTTAAATTTCCCAGATTAAACATATTTGAAAAGTCTTAGCTGCTTTTGTATACTTTTATTTCATCCATTATTATGTAGATTAGAAGCTTTGATTTCTCACTCAATTTATTTTTGATATTAATGAACTTAAGAAATATCTTAAGTGTCAGTTACACAGTATTTACATTTATTTAATATTTTTTGTTTTTAAAACGATATAAACTATTCAAAATAAAGTACTATATTTATATACTACATTATTATGAGTAGGTACGCATGAAAATATATCCAAGATCATATTCCTACAACAATGGTTTTTTTTTTTTTTTTTTTTTTTTTAAATTTTGTTTTTCTTGTCTCTTTTTCTCCCTTTCGTTGTTATTTCTGTTTTCTTCTTCGAAACACCATCTCTCCAAGTTTCTAAAATCATTTTCGATACTGTAGGAAATCAATTCTTCTAGGAATTAATTTTTCAGCCTTGATGATTTTTTAGATTGTAATGTCCTCAATTCCTCACAGGTTAATATTGTAACAATTGCCCTATCTCCAGACGTTGAGTATCGCCAAGAATTTCGAGTAATAGTCACGTCATTAGTGAAATAACAAGTATGAAAAATCATCTTAAAGACTGCCCGATTTCCTCAAATAAAACATGAACGTCTTGTTACTTTCTGGGCTGTTATTTAGAGACACTACTAATTTGTTAATAATAAAACCTCTAATAACTGTTTTATTTGATTATCTTCTTTCAATTTATGTGGATGATCTTCAACAATATTGTTAATATGTTTGAAAATTAAATTATTTAATTTTATTGTGAATAAGATGTTATCATTAAAAAATTAACTAAGATATCTATATTCTCTTATCTTAAAGAACAACTTAATCAAATTTTATGGTTTGCTTTTGCATTGCTTAGCTTTCTCTATCTTTTAATAGAAGTCAACTTTAACACCAAAAGTATTCAAATTAATGTGTGACACTGTGCAATAGAGAGGTTAAAAAGCTGTTTATAAAACTTTTTTTTTTAAATATATCTGGTATTATTTACCCTTTCACTGATAGTGAGTTGGATTCCCCCCGACGCAAACGATGAAATACGGAAAGGTCCCAACTCAACAGATGTGCATGCAGAAATCAACTAATATCTACCATTTATTTCAATTGCTGTGAAACCTGAATCTATCAGCTTTTATTCTGAAATATGCGGTCCTATTACTAGGCTAATGTGTGTGAGTGTACTTAACACATTAATTAATGATATTTTTCATTCATTTTGAGTTAAATTGAAATTTTTAAAATTGAAATCAATAATTAAAAAAAAAGCTAAAAAAATCAAATGAGCTCGTAGAAACCAGATAATTTAGCAGGAATTCAGTTTATGAAAACACTGAAAAAGCTGATAAATTATATTTTATATTATTTTCTATCCTTTCAGATCTCTACAGCCGGCAATTGTTTTAAATGAAAACTACTTAAGATTGCGTAGATTATAATCTATATGTATATATAACATAATTTACAAAGTGTCATTTACTAATATATAACTAGAATAACCAAAATCAATATATATCATTTTTCTTTCTCGCAAACCCAGATTATAATCCAAAGTGAGAATCTAACCACTCAGGTGGCAAGGTTGGTTTATTGGTAACTTTACGATTCCGTTTTGCACAGGAAGGCTAATTAAATCAAGACCCGTAGCTTAACATATATTCAGAATTATTATGATACATCCATGCTCAGAGTGGAAGTTGAATCAACGAACTATTGAACTGAAAGCTAAGCGATTAATCCTTCAATCATCTGGGCCAATGAACCAGCAAAATGATGTCGTATGACGACATAAATATAATTTTAATTTTTACTACATTGGTGATAGCATAAAATGAGAAAACTGATTTGATAAGACTTTTAATGTTCTCCGTGCAAAGAAGCAACTTTAAACTAAACGCATATTTCAAATTATAGTTTCTTATAGAACTCAAAACATTTAATTTTATTTGAAAATATTTTTCTATATTACATTACTAAAAAACTTAAATTATAAAAAAGTACAAAAAAAAAAAAAAAAACACAGCAAAAATTTATATTTTAAATCATCAAATACTTAAATAATATCCTTTCAGGTGATGAAAAGATAAAAATTATAAATAATATTTAAATTAAATTACTTTTTAACATAGGATTTTTGACTAAACCATTTCAAGACAAGTATATTATTTAAATTATATTTGATCTTTCGTAAAGAGATATTACGTACTTAACTTATAAGGAAATAAAGCAAAATTATTGTTAAAAATATTAAAATACTCCGAATCTTTTCACTAAATTTGTTTTCATGTTTCCTATCTAGTGTTAACGAACTAGAGGAACACTAAAATTTGATAAGAGATTTTAAGTATTTTGACAATTTTTTGTTAGTCTTAGATCAGTTGATGACAAAGGATTATTAATATAAAAAGAAATTGAAAAGTTAAGATGAACATCAACATCTATATATCAGGTCTGCAAAGATGAGTAATTAGAATAAATCTGTTTTTAAATTCAAGTACACAAACAAGATCACTAGTGTTGTTGTTGTTGTTACATATGACACTTGGCAAAGCCAAGTTCACCCATCAGGGACTGGGTGAATGAAGTTAGACAGAGCGATTCCGTTTTTGAACAGAGCACCACACCTAAGAGGGTGAAAGTACGTCTTTTGGATCATAGATGGCAGCACCATTTAGATCTTCCAATTAAGAGTTAGAAGCTAGATAAGACCCAAGGCCTGGCTCCTAACACCCTCAGAGATCTCTAGTAAAATATACAGTCACCTAGTTAACATTTAATTGTTATAAACTGATTTAATTTTTTTATAAATACGCTTTGAAAATAATTGGTAATAGCAGAATTCAAAATTAGGACAGGCAAGTTAAATTTATTTACTATAAATTTTTTATACGTTGTAATGAAATTGTATTTTATTTAAAACACACTAATACTACCATAAAACAAATAAAAAAAAACAAAGATTCCTAATTCAATAAATTTTACATATGTTCTCATAAAACAAACCAAAAAAACTACTTTCATACTGTATTCCAAATATGTGAGATGCATTAGTTTTTTGTATATAGAGAAAGTAGTGAGGAATACATATACTGTATCCATATATAATAATAAAGGAGTTTTTTAAACGGTTATATCATCTTCAATAGATATCTATCGATGTGTTTGAAAAAATAAATTAAATAAGTATATAGGAAGAAAATAAGTTATTAAAATTTACTTTTGTAATTTATAATAACGTCTGTGTTAGAACCAATTTTATACCAAATGATTTACATAAGCATTGAAAATATTACACTTTTTAATTTTTTTAGTCTGTAAGATAGCTCTTAGTACTTGAAAATTAATGCAAATAAAACTTTTTCTAAATTCCACACATTTTTCCTTCAAAGAATTCTTAAATTTATAGTACCTGTATATACTGATTTTTAAAAATTAAGAATGCATAAATTTATTCATACATAAACTCGCGATTTCAAATCAAAGAGTTAAAACATAAATTATAATCAAATTTGTATTCAAAGGAAGAAATCAAAAATTTGATTTTTATAAAGTTGAATATTTTAAATTAAAAGTAAACAATAACATTTTTTTAAATAAAATACAGTTAAAATTTTGGCTTGACATGATTTAGGTATCAAAATATGTAACATATTTTTAAGAAATTTTTTGTTAAAATGAGAAATGTATTAACTTTTAAGATGTTAAGCCAAAAAAAGAATATTACTTTTAGATGACTTTTAACATTTATTATTGATTTTTTTAACTGGAGCATTAAAATTCACCCAAGAGCCTTAGTAAACAAATGAAGAAAGGAGTTGCTTTCTTAACCGAAGGAGGTAATGGGTTAAATATTTTAGCCACAGCCAAATAACATCTTCCAGTGATATTCTACACATTAAATATACTCAAGATGTAATGTTTCTTTGTTAATATGATTCGGAAGTTAAGGGAAGCGACTACCAGCTCCAACGTCGACCTCGTCACTTGGATATAGTTAAAAATTGCGCTGTGGTTATTGTGGTGAGCTGTAACTAATTAATAAGAAAATTCTCCGGTTAACATATTGATTAAAAATTTAATTTAGAGTGTTTAACTGAGTAAAAGGTAATTAAAAATTATAAAATAAGAAATTTTAAATTCAACTGTTTCCTCTATATTCTATAAGTATTTCTCTCATGCTACTGATTCCTCTATATGCAATCTTCTATATGCACTAATGTGCTTATGACTAGACGTCATATAGCTGGCAGCTTAACAACAGAATGGTATTACAAGACATTTAAATATTAGTTCTACCTGTCTTCAATGAGGAATTTTCCTTGATGATAGACCTAAGTCATGTATTGCAGCTTTTAACTACCCAGTAACATATGTGCGTGCAAAAAACAGAAACGTAGCATCTATTTTTCATTTTTCAACTGTGGCTGGAATCGAACCTCCGAACTTACACTCTGAAAAGCACAGGTCTAGGTTGCGATAAATTCTATGTGTTTACAACTGCTGAAATTGAGTACTGATGCGATCTTCCATTTTCTTCCGTTTTTTTTCTTTCCATTATATTTTGAAATTATTAAATTTACGTTCCTACAGCCAAACATAAATTTCTAAAAAGTCTTAAGATGTAAATTAATTTTACAATTTTAATGAATAACAATTAAATGTGTGTATTGATGAGAAATTGTTCACTTGTTTGTGATGTCAAAATTCAGAGTTACAAGGTGTTTAATATTTTCTTCCACTAAAATTCATTTAAAATTTCTTATATTTACACTCTATTTTGAAGATTTTCTTTTAATTTTGCATTTGCACTTGCAAATTTTTATACCCTTCTATTTTTAGTGAATCAATTATGCATATATTTCAGTAATTATAAGCATACTATTGCCTTTTCATTCAGAAATATTTAAAATTTCGTGAAAGAGATAAACATTTTTCAATGATTTTAATAAATTTTTAACGTGATTATAATTTTCCATTTAAGCGTACCAGTTGGAAAAATCTATCCCTCAGTTTTCTTTTAAAAATCCTGTTAAAATTAATAACTTTCATTTTGAATCCTTTGACATTTATCGGTGCATATTTAAATAAATGCTTTTAAAATATATTTCTGTTAGGATTTAAGAGATTTTTACTCTAATTTATTTGATTGGAAAATTGGTTTATTATGACTTAAACCTTAAGAATTAAATCTAATCCAATATTTTAGTTTACAGTATACAATAATATTAAGTCAACATCTTTTGTTTCATTATTTGAATTTAAATATTTGCTGTTAATAATTTAAATGTAACCAATAGAATGTGATGAAAAAATAAAGCATATTCTGAATATTTTGAAGATGTAAATTTCGTAAACATTTCTCTTTTAATTTCTTTTAACATATTACTTGCATGACTGATTAAATATCAAATGTGTTCTTTGATAAATTTTAATTTTAAACCTCTTATAATAATTAATAAATCACATCTCTTCCCTTCTATTTATCTTAATAAACAAAAAATAAAAAAGGGTAACTCAAGTGCAGACCAAATAAAGATTAAGTTGTTTTTAGAAATCTGAGATTTGTTTTGAAGCATATAATTGAATTGAGAGAGAAAATCGGGAAGAAAAATTAATAAGAGGAGATTGAATTGATTCCTGCTCATAATTATTTGTGTTATTCGAGTGAAGATGAAAAAAAAAATACCTAGCTAGTTTTAAATTAGGTCTATAATTAAAGATTGCAGATAAATGTCTCATGAAAATAAATAAAAACAATAAAATCTATTGATTTGGAAAATATGACAACAAAAGAAAGAGCAATGATATGATACGTTATTTTCGTAAACAAGAGTATGTAAGAGAAATAAAAAAAAAATTGCTCGAAAAGAATCCTTATTTAATTACAAATTAAATTAGAGATGTTGTGCGCTTGAGTTTGTTTTTATCTGATTACATTGCGCTATGCATATATGCATCCATACGATTAATTATTAGCAATAATTTGAGATGTTTTCTTAGATGAGCTGGTGGAAATGGTTCGTAGTTTTGAGCTTCAGATAAATAACGAAGTTGACATCTATAAATATATATATATACACACACACACACACACACACACACACACACACACACACACACACA
>JAPDSC010149498.1:82973-119436 GCA_026290005.1 Latrodectus geometricus
CACACACACACACACACACACACACACACACACACACACACACACACTGTGATCTTTATAAGAGTGAGATCAAGAAGCACGCATTTTCGGTTCTAATTTCGGCATTTTCATTACAAAATTCAATTATATAATGTTTTATATATAACTATTGTTTTACATTTTTATATTATTTGAATTATATATTATCTTTTATATACTTGTTATGAATATAAGTAAAATTATTTATGTTGCATAAGCACATATTTAATATAACAATTAAAATAATAACCTGTCCTTTATTAATATTTTATTAAATACATAAACAAACTATTTCTCTATTGTTATCACATTATTTAACTTAAGTTTAAATTTTAATAAACTTAATAAAGATTTTGCATTAATATATTTATGAACGCAAAAAGTACATTTCTTAAACCATATAATTAAAATTAATTGACATCTTTTGTAAAACCTTATTCTAAGACGCTTTGACATTTATTTTCGCTTGATGTCAGCAGAGCACTAATTGCAGCAGTAAAGTCAAATTCTTAGAGATAGTTCATTTTTCAGACATGAGTGGGAAATCACACTTAAAGGTTTCTTAGTTATTAAAGAGTTTCTGTAAGCAGTATTGATTTCGTGATGGCATTTGACATTTCTTTCACTGGGCTCTGCGTTCTCAGGTAAGACGGAATGAAATATGAATATGAGGAGAAAATTGCGATTTCATAAGCGTTTTTATGATTTTTGCTCATCTATATGAAATAGTTCCCTATCTATTTGATAATAGACAATATACTCAATTGAAACTAATTTTTTTGTAATTAAAAAATATAGACGTTATATATTCGATAAAGTAATTAAAAAATACACAATCAACGAGTTTATATTATAGTTCTGAATTATAATATGTTTGACATACTCGAAATATAGAGAAAAAATGTATTTTAATGACTTTTATCACCTAACATATTTTACCACATTTTTCAAAAAAGTAAAATATTCTTTTTTTATAGAATTTTTATGCTTGTGCATATTATGTATATTTAGAAATGTTAACAAGTGTACAATATATGTAATTTGGTCATAATTATGACTAAATATGCAATTTTTACATATTTTGTGCTAACATATATGTTATGAGTGCTTAAGTTATGCAGGATCAAACCCGTACTACTTAAGAATATCAAAATTGATATTAATTTAGTGTTTTAAAACTTTTTAGTGTTTTAAAAAATATCATTTAGAATTCTTTTCCTAAAACTTAAAATTTACACTGAATATATGTCACTTATAAAGTAGGGAATGTTTATGATTACTTCGGAAGTGTCTAGTTTTCATGCAACATCATTGGTTATTTAAATGGTTTTTAAACTTTGTTTGCTGAAAATATGTTATGCATAGATAAATGCTTTCGCATGGAATTCAAAGTGCATTAATGGTCTTAAGATCATCATCGGAGAAAAACCATTACATTTTTTGATCGAGACATATATCAAGAAAATTGATTTTTTCTTATTTGATAAGATATGCAAAGTTTTTCATTGTTTTATTGAAGTACATTTACACTGTTACGAAGAATTCAGAAGTAGCTATAATAATGTTAGGTTAAAGTTGACATGGTATTAAAAATTAATACTTTCAAATGAGTTTTAAATAAAATTATCTTGCTCACTATAAAATTTTAATGACGCATAAAGCAAAATGAAATTATCAAATTTTAAAAGTTTTTCTCATTATTTTAAATGAGTTGGGAATACTCATTTAAAATAATGAGAAATGTGCAAAAGAATATAATTTGAAATTAATTGAGCTTTTACAACAAAGGAAAAGCAATCTTTGAATTTTCAATCTTAATTACAAAAGTTTGCAAATGAATGTTTTTAATCACTGAAATGCTTTTTAGAAAAAAACAATAAATTAAAATGTAGTCAATATTTAATATAGATGAATATTTAATACGTTAAGTTTTTTTTTCAAATTCACAGCAAAAATACCATGTTTGGAAATACTTTTCAAATTTGTCAAAAGTTCACAGGGCATTTTTGGTCAATCTTTAATGTATTTAGAAATAATTATCTAGTGTTCTCTTAAATATGACTCGATTCCCTAGATGTCAATAAAAATCTTTTTATACGTTATCTAATAGATTGATTATATAGGTATTGTTAAATGAGGGTATTTTACAGTTTACTGCAATAGTAATACACGATCTCACTGAGCGTTTTTAATTTTCTTCTTTTTAATTCAGAATAAAAAAAATAAAAGTAATAGTTACTTAAATATGAAAAATTTATTTATTAATCATTTGAACATAAATATCAGATCTGGATGTCATGTACTTCAGACTTAATTTAAGTCTGTGGCCTGGTAAAATTTGTAAAAATATTCTATTCCTGGAGAGATAGCTATTTCTTCCTTGGTGATATTTTCTGTGCATGTCAATTTCAGTGACTAATGTTGCTTTGATGAAATAAATGATGTTGCTGGAAGAAATTTTATGTATACTAGCCAGAGAGTTTAGTAGTATGCTTCTTGATACTTCTTTTAAGTTCTGAGAAAATTAGTACAAAGTCATTGGATTTTCAAATGTGAGCCGCTAGTGTGAGCTATACTTACAATTGTAAATAAAAATATAATTTCTTTGATTTATATGTGACAGATTATAAATATATTTTATATAAAATTTGTTTTTCATACGTTGACTCTTCATACTTTTCTTCTAAAATATCTGAGTTTTTTGTGTAGAGTAAGAGAAGTTTTATTTTTCAAGTTAAAACACAAAATTCTCATTACCAAATGTAAAGTAAGACATAAAATTCGATAATTTTTATTATTAAGAAGTGGCGTTATATTTTCTAATTTTAAATATTCAGTATAAAGGAAATTGTTTGCCAATAGTCAAAAGTTTTCAATTTTGCTTGCAGTGATATGATTTAATATGAGACTCAAGAATTTGCGATACAATTTTTACTTAAAATACATGTTTTTATAAAAGACATGCAGTAATATGCTTCTGAAAACCGAGAAAGGGAATTTCATAACAATAGATTTAATAAATACTTCCTTCACTAAATCTATTTCAAATAACTGATTGAATCATATTTACTTAGAAATAATGCGACAAAAATTATGAAATAATAATATTTGAGTAAGCATTTTTTTATTTTATCATTGTATGAAAAAGGAAATTCAAATAAAAAGCGATTAAAATTTTTTACCAAAAATATTTTTTATCCGGTAAAAATTATTATTATGTTTATGAAACAAATTAGTATCTCATTTTTCATAAATATTTTATAGGAAAAATTTTTGCTTACAAAACTATTTGACGTTTACTTGGAATAGATAATAGATCATTTGCTCATTTACCATTTCATTAATATATGCTGTTAATGTCCCTTAATATAAATAGTCAGTCTAAGTGGAGTTAATTCTTGAGAACTATATATTTATATATATATATATATATATATATATATATATATATATATATATATATAAAGTTGACGGTGAAGTAAAAACAAACTACACACACGGAACCTAAGCATAAAATCTAGTGTTATATACATATATATATATAAAACCTGTACCCCCATAGATTTTTAGTCATATTTTTTTGAATGATACAAATTAGAGAGAAATTTGTAATTTTATTTCTTATGATTACTTTATTTCTTATGATTACTTTATTTCTTATGATTACTTTATTTCTTAAAAAGATAATCCAACGATAATCAGAAATGAAACACTGAGAAAATTTGTAAAAGAGAATGTTAGTCATAAAATTGAAATATTTGATTGGCAATTACCCAGTTGCATTATATATTCTAACATGAATTCAATCTAATAATATAATATAATCTAATACGACTCTAATATGAATTCAAATTAATGGGACTCAAATTAGTAGCTTTCGATGAAATACTTTGAAATTTCGATTGGAAATTGTCAATCAAAATTCTAAAGACTTACAACTAGAAATCAATTTCATTGGCGAATTTTTTCTGTATGAAGAACTTGAGTTTCTTTACCGGGAATAGATACCTTGAAAATAATGATTAAGAGGTTGCGAATCTTGTTTAAAAAAATTATAGGCTTATTAGTCCTGATCCTATTTATTGCTATTCTAGAATGTTTTAAAAGTAAAAATAAAACAAGGTATCTTTCAAAGTATATTATTTTTGTAAAGAAGTACGCGTCTTGTTTCAGGCTGTATACTGGAGATGGCTTGTAGCCTAGATTAATGAAGTATAAGAAAATAGCTGGGTAAAAACTAGTAAAATTCAAATTTAAATTTAAAATTAAAAAAGAGACTTGAAAGTACTTAGAATGATTAGTAAATTAAAAACATATTAGGGTAATAGATTTTGAAAATGAAATAACTATTTAATTAAACAGGAGATGCTATATGTGTTCTTAAATATGTTTATTAAAAGCAATAACTTAATTTATTTAAAATATTGATTCAAATCAGTTATAATTTTATCGATCAAAATTGTTTAATTAACAGATTTAATGTTTGATTAGTACATTTAATAAAATACACAATGCTTTCATATTTCAAAATCGATCATTTCACAGACAAAAAGAAAACAAAAGATTTAAAGACAAATATTTTATTATTCAATTTAAATATATATTCTTTTCTATTAGGATTTTTTTAATGTAATTCGTTTTATATATTCAAATCTTTTTATAGTTTATTTGAATTTAAAAGCATTTATTCGGAAATTACGTTCATGCTGAATATATAACGAATTTTAAAAGACATTAGCTGAGGTAGTGAATTTAATATTAATTACCATACACCCACACAAAAATGTCTCGCATTAAAACAGCTATTTCGTAGTTTACTACTTGTTGGAACCAGTTATACGCACTTAAAGAAGTCCGAAATTTTAATCGACACTTATGGTTAATGTATGGAACGGAGGGAATGATTATAAAAGGAATTAGGCAACCACAGCACGTGGGGTTGCGTGAATACCTAAAATCTCAAAGTTTGTTCCGTCTGGTGTTTATCGACCAATGTATACTCGCCCATTTCAGCAGAACGTGACGTACTCTAGCAACTTGAGATCAAGCAGCAGAGCTAGAGCTTTTCGATTATTTCTCCGGAGGAACACGTGTAGTAATTTTCTCGCTGAATCTGTTTCATAGACAAAACAACAGAGCCGCTTTCGCTGTTTGAAAGAGAATAGCGGAAATGTTCCATTTAATGCATTTCAGGAATTTAAAATGAATAGAAAATAAAATATCTTCCTTTATTTTTCCTTACTAAGGTTTTATCTTTCATAAAAGTGAATTACCATAGGTTTATCTTTTAAAAGATATTTGCACTAACTATTAATTCTGAATTAGTGTTAGAAGTTAAATATAGAGCGAGGGAAACGTTTCGTTATCTATTTATGTAAACACTATTCTTTTCCATTAATATATTTGCTGTTGCGCACGCACGGAAAAAAGATTTATTATCACTGGAGAGTAAAATAAATAAATAAATATATTTATGCGTAGTGTTCGAACATTAAAGGGCTAGTATCACCAAACACACAGTTTGGTGCTAACTATCAATTAAGTAGACTTTAACTGAATATTTTGCGCAAAAAAAAGATTCTTACGATTTAAAGTCAACAACGTAAGCGTTAAGGGGAGCTAGTGCTTGGTGGGACCAAATGCAAAAATAAGATATTTAAATAATTATCTTTATTATAAGTTAATTTTAAAACTTGTGATAAAGATTTGTGATTGTAACTATTTACATAATAATATGAATTGTAATTTTGCTTAATTATGATGGCAAATAAGTACTTTATTTAATCAAATAAACTTTACATTAAAAGATAAAACTAAAATTTCAATGTAAAACATAAACTGATTTGCTTTATGTATTAATAAAGATCAAACTACTAATTAAATTGCTTAATAGTATTTGAGTATTTATAACGGCTTTTATTACAGTTTTTTTAATTGTCTCTTAGAGGACCACATTATAAAGAAAAACTAAATCGGGTATAAAGATTTTAGAAATCAATAAAATTATTTAAAGATAAACTTCTAGCATAGAAAAGAAATTTATAAATTTGGAAAAAAAAGCAAAATTAAGACAATCTTTTTTTTTAATTTAAAATGAATAATGAATTAATAAAAGGTATATAGTTCAACAAATTAAAAAAAGCCAAACTTGACTCTTTTGATTATGAGAGACGTTTATGAATCAATGATTAAAACTATAGCTTTATAAAAAGAATTATTATAAAAATTGGGTAAGAAATATTTAAATATGTCTGGAAATGTGTTTTGAAAACACGTTTTTACAATCAAAACCAAATTCTAATTTTTATAGTTATATTATAATTTTATATTATTATAATTTTTATAGAGAAAATATTTGATGTCTTTCACAATATAAGAGAAATTTACAGTAAAATATTAGTCAAAATAGTCCTGAAGTATTGTAGTGAAAGAGTTGTTTGCCAAGATTTTTATGCCATTTCTGGCTGCGTGAAATTGTTATTTTCTTTCTAAGTAGGAACAAAATATGCATATAAATATGTATTTTATGGCAGATTTATTTTCATGATGTAGTAGATTAACTTCATATTTGTAAAAGAGTCTAAACACATCTTGATTTTTATGCAAAACTTTCAAATTTCTAAAACTTCGATCAATATTGACATTTTAGTTTTTTTTAGAATATAAAGAATTAGAATGAGATTGAATTAAATAAGTCCCTATTTATTCTTTTGTAATTCACGCAAAAAATTAAAGATTCGATATCTGCCAATTTAAATTTAAATCACCTGGTTTATTTTATTTATTTTTTTTAGAGAAGGAAATTTCTCAAGACATTTTAAGTTAGGTAAAAAATTGTTCAATATTGGAAAAGATATTGAAAACTTTAATACCAGGGATTTAGAGTTTTTATTGCTGAAACAAAAGTTCAAATTGTCTGAAATTATTTTAATAACAATTTTTTAAATAAATTATTAACTAATATTTTAAAACTATTGGTGATTTTAACTATGAACAATAAAGACAAATATATCTTATTTGCTATAAAAAATAATGGATAAATGAAAAATATTTAAAAATTAATTTTTAATAAAGTCCATGATGAAGTTAAAGATCTAATTCGATCAATTTAAAGTTATTCTATAGTCTCAAAGTTTTGAAAGATGACTTGAGCTTGAAAAGTTGCACAATTTTCTTAAAAGATTAATGTCTATCATGCAGGTTATTTCTCTAAAACCCAAACACAAAACAAAACAGTTGAAAATCTATTAAGTAGAAAAAATTGTTAAAAGCATAATGATGCTTTTAATGCACATCAACATTTTGGAATCATTTTCTACCGGTAAGAAAAAAATTTTCATTTTCCAAGATAATCATTTCAAGATTACTTTGATATTTTATTAAATCAAGCTTGTAGACTCTATTGAAGCTGAGAATTTAAGGCCATAAAACATGGAGTGATATTTTATACTTTATGCAAAATTACGTTCAACAAATGGTCATAAAAACTGGTAAATGAGCTATTCTTTTTTTAAATGCTCTGTTAAGTTCACTTTCTGAAATTTTTAAGGTTTTGATCTCTTCAAATGAGTTCCCTATTGATCAAACCACTCCATACTTTTTCTAGTTTCTATGAAATTTACTAAAAAGAAGAAAGGATTGTTGTTTTGCAAGAAAGCTTTCAACAATTATAATTTAAATGCAGCACAGTTATTTGATTTTAAAGTAAACTTAAGCTTCGATATTAAATAAAATTAATAGAAAAGACGACACTTATATGTATTTCCATAAAATTTATGCAATTTTAATTAAGATTCAAAGCAACAGTTTGATACTAAAAACATTTAGAAGTGAAAAGGAGCTTTAATATAAAATAAAATTGATGGAATAGAAGATTTACGAATATTTCCATAAGTTTTCTGCTTATTTTTGTACCTCAGATGAAGAGTAGTTCAATGTTTAAACATCTCGAACAAGCACAGACTTCGATATTAAAGAATATTAATGGGCAAGAAAAATTACAAACACTTCTATAAGTTTCCTGCTTATTGATATTCATAAGATGCAAAGTAGTTCGATGTTAAAATTAATTTGAACCAAGAACGAACTTCAATATTAAAGAAAATTAATGGAAAAAATATTTACATGTATTTCAAAGCATTTAATTTTGACTCACTTTAACGAACAAGATTGTATATATTCAATTCTCGATGTAATTTATATTCCAAATTAAAAAGATATTTAACAAATTTTTAGATAATTTTCATTCTTTTTACTATAGTAATGTTTGTTTAAAAAAGACTTTTAAGTTTTTTGCGAGAAGTTGAAGTAACATATTTTTTTATTGTATTTTTCTAATTTTTCAAAGTCATTTTGGTTTTGTTCAATAAATAATGTGTAACAATAATTCTATTTCCATAATTATGCTTTGCTTTTATTTATAAGAAACAATTGTTTTATTATACACTATCTGAAAAAATCTACCTTTTTTTTTTTTTTTGATCAACTAAAAAAAAACTTTTGACAAGTTAAATAAAATCTGTCAGACACAACGAGAGAAATATTATTGAAATGAGAATTATTTTTTTACAAATAATAGAATCATGAACAATCCAAACCTTTCAGATTTTAATTTAAATTAAAATCTTGATATAAAATTTGAATGAAATTTTGTAAAGCCATTTATAGACTTAACATTAAATTATCATTTATAAAATTATATTCAGTCTTTTAAAATATTGAGATAATTTCAATATTTAATTGATGTTTGTGTAAATTTATTCAAAATAATTTAATAAAAGAAATTCAAGTTAACTCGAGAAATTCCTTTAATTTCCATTTTTAATGAAATGTATTCTTTGCTGAAAATGAAGAAATTCCATGTAAATTTTATCTAACTTTAGATTAAATATTTAATAAAATTGACTCAAATTTTCCCTCTACTTTTATCAAAGTGTCAATTAAGAAACATATATTGAATAACATAAGAAGAGTTTTATAATAAACTATTTCAGTACTGTATTTTTATATTTTCAATAAATTTCTCACATAATTTTCAACTAAGACTGTTTTCTTGATGATAGCAAATTCGAGTTTTTGTTAAATTAAAAACTCTATTTTTTTCAAACAGATTTATAAAGTTATAATTAAAATTTAAACTATTTAGAAGTTATAGTATTTATCATGGAAGCAAATTTTCTATCATGGATTTTGTTTAAAGATATTTATGTGGTTATTTTAACTTTAAAATGTATAAAATTTTTTGGCATATTTATTATACACTACTGGCCATTAAAATTGCTACAACGGGAAGAAATGCAGATAATAAAATGATATTTATTGGACAAATATATTATACTAGAAATAACAAGTGATTAAATTTTCAAAAAAATTGGCTGGATAGATCCTGAGAAATCAGTGCCCAGAACAACCACCTCTGGCAGTAATAGCAGCAGTTATACGCCTAGGCATTGAGTCAAACAGAGATTGGATTGCAAGTATGGGTACAGATGCTCATGCAGCTTCAACATGATGCCACAGTTCATCAACCGTAGTAACTGGCGTTTGGTGACAAGCCAGTCACTCGGCAACCATTGACCAGACGTTTTCTATTTGTGAAAGATCTGCAGAACGTGCTGGCCAGGGTAACAGCTGAACATGTTCCGTATCAAGGAAGTACCATACAATACCGGCAACATGCGGTCGGGCATTATCCTGCTGAAACGTAGGGTTTCGCAGGGCTCGAATAAAGGGTAGAGCCACGGGTCGTAACACACCAGAAATGTAACGTGCACTGTTCAAAGCACCGTCAATGCGAACAAGAGGTGACGGAGACGTGTATCCAATGGCACCCCATATCATCACGCCAGGTGATGGGCCAGTATAACGATGACGAATGCACGCTGCCAGCGTGCGTTCACCACGATGCCGCCAAGCACGGATGCGACCATCATGATGCTGTACACAGAACCTGGATTCATCTGAAAAGATGACGTCTCGCCATTCATGCGCCCAGGTTCGTCGTTGATCACACCGTTGAAGGCGCTCTTGTCTATGACGCAGCGTCAAGGGAAGCCGCAGCCATGGTCTCCGAGCTGAGAGTCCATGCTGCTGCAAATGTCGTCGAACTGTTCGTGCAGACACTTGTTGTCTTCCAAACGACCCCGTTTCTTGACTCACGGCTCGTGACGTGGTTGCATGATCCATTACGGCCATGCGGATAATATGCTTGCCTTCTCGGCTGCTAGTGGTAGGTGGCCGTTGAGATCCAGCATGGTGTTCCGTATTACCGTCCTGAACCCATCGATTCCATATTCTGCTAACAGTCATTGGATCTCGGCCGACGCGAGCAGCAATACTGCGATAAGATAAACCGCAATCCCGGTGCACTACAATTCGACCTTTATCAAAGTCAGAAACATGCTGGTACGCATTTCTCCTTCTTACACGAGGCATCACAGCAACTTTTCACCAGGCAACAATGTTCAAATGCAATTTTTGTATGAGGAACCGGCTGAACAATTTACTCATTTAAACACAATGTAGGTGTCGCTACTGGCGCCTGCTTTGTCTGAATGTGCTGGAAAGCTAATCATTTGCATATCACAGCACCTTCTTCCTTTCACATAAATTTCACGTCTGTAGCATGTCGCCTTTTTGGTGTAGCAATTTTAATGGCCAGTAGTGTATTTTCACAAACCTTCAACATAGTTGATTTTAAGAAAATTGTTCATAAATAGCATTTAAAATAAATCTTACATAGTTATTTGAACTTAAGTATATTTTGTCTGACTTTTATTCATAATAATTATCAATATAATCCCAAAAATGTTTTGTGGAAATGGTATTACAATAACTCAATTCGATATAGAGTTAGTAATCTATTTTTATCTGAAAATAAATTTTTTATAAGTAAACCAATAATGAATCAAAGGAATTATAAGTACCATTTCAAAATCAAATTAAAGATATATTAATTTAAGAAAAAAATATTTTTAATATATATATTACCTTATTTATATAAATACTCTTTCCTGTTTGAATCTACGCATAATATAATATACAATGCACAATAATCTTAATTATTAGTTAATTATTTATTTACCAACAATTAGTTATTAAGTAAATTATCTTGTATGCACATGGAATTGAGTTTTATAAAATATTATTATTGAGTCTGCTTTTTTTTTTTGAGTATATTATCACCTTCATAATTTCAAGCATATTTTTCAAGGTAATCTTTTGACTGACATAATCTCTTTGAAAAAAATATGGCATGGTACAAAAATGGCCTAAGCAATAATTAATTATACCCAAAGAAATTGCTGATATTACTGGAAAAACCGTCGAAAAAAATTCTTTCGAAAAGGAAACATTCAGCATTTTTTCTCCGTATCGTTCAAGAAAGTATCATACTCCATTACGTTTCTTGAACATTCAAATGAGAGAAAAATTGCGATGCTTAATGAATTTCTCTTAAAAATTAATTTGAAACTCCAAGGTATCTGTATATATATATATATATATATTTATATATATATATTAGAAGCAAAACTTTTCATTCAGAAACTTTAGTTTTCAAAAAGTTTCCAATTTTCAATTAAGTTCTATTTTTTAACCTATAGTTGAAAGTTTTTTTTGTGCTAAATCTATCAGGTATTGAGTAAATCATCTAATTCTCTGCAACCTATCCAGTTGAATAAAGGCATCGATTCATTATTCAAAGTAAGTTTTAACTCACTTTTATTATTGAATACGAATTGTAAAATAAATTTTTTATTATAATATGAATTTAATTTTTAAATATATTTTATTCTTACTCTAAGAAAAGTTACATAAAATTTAAAGAATGACTATTTAATGAAAGTTATGCTTATAAATTATGACTCATAACCATAGATTTCGAAGAAATAGAATAGTGCAAAAGTGTTATATGAAATTGTATTTGTTTATTTTCCCTGCGTTATATATATATTTTAATTAAATTTTCACACTTAATTGAATTTTCGAATCTAAAAATCATTTTTCATAATTAATTCGTCATTTAAGTATTTGTTTATTTTTTGATTTGATAACATCAACATTTTTAAGAAATAGAAATTTTTCCGTGTCTGATTTTGCTCAGAGTTGAAACCTACCGAAACTAATTATAAATACATTTTATTAATTTAATAGAATTGAATATACTTATTTAAATATCTATGAGGAATCCGTTAATTTTCTATTTCTCATTTATTATTTAATCAAATATGCAAGGAAAAATAATAATAAATGTAAACTTATTTAAAGTGACATGATTTACACAACTCTTTAGAAATCCTTTTTAAAACAATCTCGTAAAAAGATAGAAAGAAAGCATAAATAACATTTAAGTACTTAACGAAATTTAATTTAGTGTATTAACGATTTAATAACTACTGCTTCTCTTTGCAATTGCTGAATATATATCAATTTAGAAATAATTAAACTCTTTTCTTTTAGGATTTAAAATAAAATTGAAAGCGTGGAGTAATTGGAATGTTTAAGAAATCTTAAATTTTTTAAATTAGGTTTATTTAAAGACTTAAAAATGATTTCTTTTCAATAAAAGAAAATTTTCCGCCAAAGTAAATTGATTTCCTTTTAGGGAAGAAACATTATAAAATTCAGTTTAATTGCTACGTTTCACAAATAGAAGATAACATTTCTGAGAACAGAGAAAATATTTTTAAAAGGGAAGAAAAATATAATTTTTTTCCCCTTAGAAATACCAGTGTGACATTTTTATTTTTTCCTTAAATTGTGTTTGCAATTAAGGAAGAATATTGAGTTTCATTGTGTTAATCGGAAAACTTTATTTTTGCAGTATTTTATGTCTTACAATTTAAGGAGATGAAATGATTTCATTATTTTTTTTCCATCAGAAATTAATTATTTGTGAGCATATGGTTTTCCTTGCAATTAATTTTAATAATCCCTCATTAAAGATCTGACCACTGTAGATAATTCGTGGAAAAAATTTGCATTTACATTTGTATTTTTTACAAAAAAAACTATGCGATGTCAAGCAATTATATTTTTGAAATTTAATTTTTTTAAAATATATTTAAGGAGTTAGCAGCTTTGAGGTGTTCCCACCCATAAATAATTCTGTTTCCTAATTATTATTCAGTATATGCTTAGTAAATTCCGAAAGACAGTTTTATGCCGCATCTGGTACATTATCTAGTGTCTCTATAATGGATTGAATATGCAATGATGCCACCCATTAATTAATTTGTATCGACTCCTGCTGTCACAAGACTATTAATTTCATCTTTTGCGTTGTTTTAAAAATGATCTGTACCTTTTCGATGGTAATTATCACTTATTTTTAATTCATTTACTCCACGAGTAGCATCTAAAATTTCATTAGAGTTAATCCATTTTGCCGTCAAATTAGACTGATAGGAAAAGGGAAGCAATACTTGTTCTTTCTACGTAAGGAAACTTCTAATTTACTACCCGGTCAATGACTTTTCTCCTTTTTTAGTGAAATGATCTGATGGTAAAGAGTGCTTTTCTCTTTTAAAAATAAATTTTGTTTGATAAGCAAATATTTGTTGAAAATGGCCTTTTTCCTAATGAAAACAAAGTAACTTCTGTGGTAGGGATTCTTTAATGTTTTAATATTATTTTTGAACATTTTTAATCTGCTCTTCAAAGTTAATAGATTGCTTTTATAAAATAAATATCAGATGAAAGGAAAATTTAGCTGTAGAATTTTTTTTATTTTATTGGATATTTAATTTCATTTTCTCAAAGATTACAATGAATGAAACGTAATTTTATGTTAATTTTAGGGTAAGAAATTTTGATGATGGACTCATACTTTTCACTGTCGTGAGTAACAAGAGAAGAGAAATTTTTTTTTCCAATGGCGGGCATTTGGGTGATTAACCCTTTTTTAGCCACAACAAAGCCGGATACTGCTACTCATTTATCGTTACCCGTAGGGCACCTGAGAGCCAAGTCACGGAGGCGAGTAGCACTACCCACGTCACATCACCACCAACCCGTTTATAGGGCGGACAACATTCATCCATCATCAGAGGAAAGGACAAGAAACACATAGGAAGAGAAAGTAAAGTACATCCATGCTCGAGCCGGGATTCGAACCCAGGTCCTCCCCATCCGTAGTCAATTGCGCTAATCACTAGACAGGTAGAGCGGTGAAGTGAAGAGAAATAGTCCTTGTTATGACTTACAAAACAAACACGATAACTAAATTTTGCATTCAATAATAAAAATTCAAAGACAATCAACAAAATTTACAAACACTAAAATACATTTTACTATTTAAATAAATATTATTTTAAATGAGTATATTCGTTAAAAGAGGTTTAAATGTATAAATATTATAGAAAAATTTTACCTGCAGATATTTTGTAAAACTTCAATGAACATTTCATTAGTTTCTGCGAAAAGATGAATTACTTTCTAGTCATTATTAATAATTTAATTACTTACACAATTTTCTTTTCATGCATGTAAAAAAAATTAGATTATTTAAATAAATTAATAATGTTTAAAACTGTTATCCACAGTTTGCATCTTTTGCGACAATAAATTTTTTATTTAAATATTTTAAGCACATTAATTGGATATATTTATTTTACTATTGCATAGTAAAATTTCCTAAATTATATATATATATATATATATATATATATCAAATTTACACTTTGAAGTGTATAAAATAGTTCATTTATTCAAAATATTATACTCAAACGTAATTTAAGCTGAGTATTTAAATAGTAAGAGAGTTTAGTAAGTTTGGTAATAAATTTAAAGGTTACACACAAACAGAATATATTTATTTAATGAATAAAAATTATTCTTCCAATCGATATTTGTGGATATTTCTTAGTTTCAAATTTTGAATATTTTTTCTTTTTCTTTTTCTTTTCTTTTCTTTTTTTTTTTTTGAAAAAAGCCAGTTTTAAAGTTTATTTTCTTTGTTTTTATAGTTGTAACATTATAAACTCTAACTATATAACCTAATAGAAAATTTTACTTGCACAAACATTTTTTTTTCATCTTTTTTATACTTTTATAATTCACGTATTAGGTTGAGGAAAAAGAAAACCATTACTTTTACGTGAAAGTGAATTTTATGTAACTTGCTTCGTGGAAAAGTTTTAAAGCTGTTTTAAGGTCGATCTTTAGGTTCTGTGTGATACTGCGACTGCTAATATGTGATCAACTTCAAACACTTCTGATATATCATCTACATTTTTGATGATGTTGCACCATTGCGAGAGAGAGAGAAATGCATCCTCAACATAAAAAAATACCTGAATAGAATCAACGAAACCAAAATTACACGTAACTGGTTATTACAGTTTCAAAACCATAAACATCATTCAAAATTTTAGCCACATGGCTTGCATTTTCACCTTTATCAAAGAAAACCTATAAAATGTAGTGAATTTTCTCTTGGTTCACTTCCATTTTTAAAATCCTGCAATTCCCAATTAAATGTTCCCAGACAACCAAAAACAGCAAACAAATTATCTTAGTGTGAAATTTCACCTTTCCAACGAGCATAAATCTGAAGTTGCTTGATTTATACTTTACGAGATATCGATCACTATATGAATGTAGTGTATCGAAAAAATAATGAATTTCTTTTTCTCCAAAGTAATATTTTATTTCTTTCCATCATGTATAAAATTTTTATAACATTTTCATTTGGAATTGTCTTATGCAGTAATTTTTAACAGCCAAATTTGTTATATTATTATTAACGTTTAAATTGATTCCACAATGAAATTAATAAATAGATAATCAAATTAATCGACTGTTGAAAAATGCATTAAAATTTTAAAATGTTGATCTCAGCTGAAAAACTGTCACTCATTTAGCACCACCCGGGGAGCATGTGTAGCTTAAGAAATGCTACGGACGCGAGTTAAAAAAAAAAAAAAAAAAAAAAAAAATCAATTTCGGGGATAGTCTTATCTGCCCACTCTGCCACAGTGGTGAGATTATGGATGCTGCCCATATTCCGATTTACTCAGCTCTAACGAAAAGCTTTGTCTACCCCCGATACTGAGAGGCTAGAGACTTTTTGAACAGTTTTCCTACCTGATTTTATGTTTTTAATGCTTTAAGTATTCTTAATTTTTTTTGTGTTTCTTTGATTTCTGTACGGCATAAGGATAAAGTTTGTAAATGCCTGTTGCATTGGAAATGAAAGAAATTTTAGACTGTAAGATGGAACTTTAGATTTAGGGAATCTAAATTCAGAAATTTGATATGAATTTGGGAAAAACAAAAATAATTTTGCCCAAATTTCGGTTTCAAATTTTGCTAAGAAAAAAAAATTGCTAAATATTAAAACTTCTCCAATTATCAATAATGTTCATTAATATATATATATATTAATGAAAATTATTGATTTCATTTTGCTCTATGAGGAATATTTATATAAATTTGTTGAAACATGCTCATGCTAGAATTTGTTTTTACCAACTGTTTAAAAAACAAATCTTATACTATCCATGTAATTTTTATATTAATAACTAAAGATATTTTGTGATATTTAAAACTAAATTAAGATTAATATTAAAAATTAAAGAAAGTATTCTTTAGTACACTTTTTAGGACTTACTAAAATTATTTTTAAATGAATAATATAATTTTAAACGAAAAATAATTTTCGAACCCTCCATTTCAGTTCTTTTTACCTTACTTTTTATACTAAATTGATAACATTTCTTATAAAAATAAATGAAAACATGTTCAAAAATTTATTAAATTGACTCATTTTTGGATTGTTTTTTTGCTATAATTGCTTTGTTTCCGATTGCTTATTTCTGTTGATCAAAACATCAATATACATCAAAATGTTTAGTAGGTTTGAGGCTTGATTAAAATTGCTTGGAAATTGATAACAGCACTTGTACTCACCGGTTTAAATATCACCAGAGGAACATTAGATCCAACGAATTTAAATGTGATGGGGTCTATAATCACGAGTATATTCAGTAGGATCAGGTAACAAATCAGCTGTTCTCTGAACTACAGAGGGATATCTTTCCCATCCATTAGTAGGGCACTTCCATTAATATAAGCATACTTGTCATATCCTCATTAAAACCATTGTTTGGGAGAACCTTTCGATAATTATTCTAATGTTCCTTATAAAAATTGAAATAAAACTGAAATGTGGATAATCTAATTTTGTAGAGCATGTATAATAACGCTTACTTAATTATAACTCTTTATTGGATCAAAATAAAATTATTTTTAGATTAGTTAGTTTTTAAATTTTTATTGTATTTTTATACATAAATGTATTATATGCGTATGAAATTTATTTATAAAGATTACTTAAAAAGATATTGTAAAAGTGAAATATAACATAGATTAACTTAGAGAAAAGAGGAAATTTAAATTGAATAAAATATTATGAGCATTCTCTTTTTTAAAAGGGTTCGTAATTTTTTAGGTATAATTCAAATGAAATCGATTAAAATAGTTATATAATAAATAATCATTAGATAAAATTAGCTTTATAATCGGAAAAGTTGCCATTTAAGTTTAAAATTAGATTGAAAGTTATTTCTTAAAAGATTAATTATTCAATGATAAAAGAACATCTTTAGAAATATTCATTAAAATAGAAGATTCTTTTGCTCATAATTATTTTTGCAAATAATTTGAATTTCTTGAAGAGATTTGCTTACATTATCATTTACATAATATAAGCAAATTATATTATCATCTATATTTCATGTGATTCTTTAGATATATTTTGCAACGTATTTTCTTTTGATAAATCAAAGCCTTTCTTCAATAGACAGGATTGCAAAGTCTAATGAATAGAACAATGAAAAAATATTTGTTATCATCCTGTTCTTATAGGAACTTATAAATTGGATGTAAACCTTTTATGTTTCCAAAAAAACATGCTCAACTTTTTTACATACTAATCAATTTGTTAAAAATAAAATTATTAGTCATATGCAAAAAATTTGCTTATATAATAAGTATCAAAAGAAATATAATAATTGCTTATATAACAATTTGTTAAAAATAAAATTATTAGTTATATGCAAAAAATTTGCTCATATAATAAGTATTAAATCCATAATTTTGTGAATTGTCTTAAAATTATATATTTCAACAATATAAATTTTACTTCAGGACTGGCAATTCACTATAAAATATTTTTTCGACAGTTCCTTGCATAAAAATATAGAAATCGATAAAATATAGCTTACACTTTCAAAACTGACAAAAAATAAATTTTAGAGTAAAGAATTTTGCTCCACTTGCTCACATATATATAACAGAAAAGGAACGAAACTTAGGTACATTTAGAAACTTTTTTCCAAATCATGGTAAAGGAAAGTCGAAACTGATGTAGAAAATTTCAAACTACTAAATAAGCGATGCTTTATGGTCTGTTTCTGAAAGAGAAAACAGAAAAATAGCCACTGAAAAATCTTCTATGTGCAAGAGCTTCGACTACTTTTAGGTAGAATTTAAAATATTCATATGTTGCTATCTATAGTGACCAAAGTGCATGAGCGTGAAGCAAAGTACATCTCAAATGGAAAAAGGCAACAAAAGTAAACTTTCACTGAGGTTATGTGAGGGAAAATTATATGCAAGATATAACATTTATGTGAAAATAATAACAACAATTGTTTCTTTTGTAATAATTTAAATACATTTTTCATAATTTCCAGTAATTCATAATAAATTTAGAAAAGTATTTGTGCTCAATGCTATGCTCTCCTTATTATTGATACGGAGCGCCATCTGTGATGCTCAATGAGAACTTATTTATGCATCATGTCTTAATAGAGGTATCTAAATTTTATTTTAATTTCTTGTTTAATTATTTCTTTATCGTTCTCTAAGTTTAAATTTTTATCGTAAGTTGATCACGAAAAAACGTTGAAAATAAGTTCAAAATCAAGAGCTAAGCAAACCGTTTTACAAGTTAAGTTTACTTTGTTCCTAGTTTCACTTTTTGAATGCAAATAATCATTAGGAGTGTTCAATTTAAAATGGAAATCAAACTGCTTCAAATGCTTACGTTTTTCAAAGCTTTTAAAAAATGTAATGTTTTTACATGCTTCTAAAAAGAATCTAATGTTTAATAGCTTTTAAAGACATGTCACTATAACGAAAATCAAATTTAGATTGGAGTTCATGAATTTGAGAAAGAATCAAGAGTTTACAAATAATTAATAATTCCTATCATTTTAAATGAAGAAATCAACATTGTAAGTCACTAATCTAGTTGATAAAAATTGTGGCATATTCATCAGATCTGTTTCTATACTATCTTGTATTTTTCTCAATATTTAAGTTGTCATGCAGTAAACTCTTCAAATACATTCAAAACTTCAAGAAGACCAAACCAAATCTGCTTAAGTCTTGAAGTGAATTTTAAGTTTTTTGATTTTAAATCTTTATGGGCTTTTGAATCATAAATCTTTTGAATCTTCTGAATAACTTGTAATTTATTGATAGCGAGAGGAAACTAAGGAATATAAATGTATTTATTAGGCTATATATAAAAATATATTTCTTCATGAGTTTTTTGGGAACTGTGGGTTAATGAAACTAAAAATATAAGCTTCAAGTAAATAAATATAATGTTTTAAACTGAATTTTTCTTAAGGATTGTTATTAAGATCTGTAATGTATGTAAGGTACGAAAGTCTAAGAGGTTTTTTCTACTGAATGTTATTTCATGTTTCCATCAATTTATCGTTTTTATTGATGTTATGTTTTTTCCACCATGCAAGACTTTATATTTTAATTAAATCATATTAAAGTATGAAACATTCCATACAAAAATAAACACATTGATTATTGGTGATAAACTTCAACTATTATATGGTGTTTAAAATAATCGGGACATTTTTTTTTGCTCATAACGTCACTAAGGATTTGGTGTATACATTTAGTCAATAGCTTTCCCTTATATGCAGTGAGGGTAACAAATAATAAGTAATTCAAGCACATTCTGTTTCTAGGTAGACATAGTTAAAATAAACTAAAAATTGTTAAAGAAAAAGAATTAAAAATAGCGAAAAGGAAATCATTTTTCATAATTTATAAAACATGTGTTTTTTTAAATATTTTCAGTAATTTGAATTTCAAACATAAACCTGTGATATATATACATATTAATTGGTATTGCTCTTATTCTAATACATTAAAAAAAATTGCTTTGGAGAGTTTTGTTATGATTTTACCACAGTCTGTATCAGATATTTCACAGTTCTACTTTAGTTTAACACTGATAAAATTTAATTTTATCAATTGAAATTCGATTATGGTAGAATTAATATTTTAGTAACTCATTTTCAAGTATATATATGATTATATAAATCACACCATTTGAGGGATTTATTGACTTCTTTTACTGAAGGCTTTCGATGCTAATTAGGAAAAAATTTTAATTAAAAATATTTAATTGTTTATCGTACTATTGTTGAAAATGTAAGAATAAAAAAATATGACTCGATATCATAAAAATTTTAGAAATTAAAAATTTTTCTCTAATTTAGGAGTTTATAAGACTATGATTCTAGAAACTTTTCTCTGTAGATTAAAATTTTCAGAAAATAAAAATTTTAAAACAATCAGATTACTATATCTCAAAGTGCTTGACATGAAAGTATGTATTTGTCACTTGATAATCATATTTTAACAATAGCTTATATTCATTTGCTAGTAAAGTATAAAAGATAAAAAGTATAAAAGTTACTTTTTATCTTTTAATATTAATAAAGGATACTTTTTAACTTTTAATAATATTAAAAGATAAAAAGTAACTTCTAATAATTGTATTAAAAGTTAAAGAGAGATTTAATAATTGTCATATTAAATCTCTCTTCTTATAAATAAAATTTAAGAAGTAGCTTGAGAAATTAATTGGATGTATTCTTATAAGGAATTTTCAAAATAAAACAATTTAAAAGTTATTGCGCTTTTCAATAAATACCATACTAATATTACTCTCTTATATTTATTTTATATTTTCTTTATTGTTTTAAGTGTAATTCATATTTTTAGAGAAAACGTAGTTTTTGAAGGATAGTAATATTATTTCTTGTATGCAATAAGTCTCACAATGTTTATTTAAAAAAAATAAAATAAAAAATAAATAAATAAATAAAAATTGTATTTTCACCTAATTAAATTTTGTTTAAAATTTTGTGCATATTTTGTTAACATTGTAAATTTCATAAAATAAATTTATTTTTAATAAAGAATTATTAAATATATTGAGAAAGAAAGGTTAATAAATATATCACATTTCAGTAAATTTTAACTATAAGTTATTTTAGTAATAATTTATGTTATAAGAAAAATTGCTAGCTGTTTAATAAGATTTATGTTCAATAAATTCATATTGGATCAAATTTTATTCTAGCATTCTATAATAGCAAGTAAAAATAGCTTATACGCACAGTTTATATTTAAGAAAAGGCTTTAGAACATTGTATTTTATGTAAAATATAATGAAATAAAAAAATCCTCTCTAAAACCTATAGTATTTTATTTTTTAACAAGTGTATTTATATGTCTTTTATTTAGTATATCTTTTATTAAGTATATTTATATCAAAATTCCTTAATATACGCAAATATATTCCATCTCTTGGTTTAATAATAGCTTCAAAGTAAAATTATTCAGTGCAAATTTCAGGAAAAAGTTGAATATAAAAGCTAAACATAAAAATAGCATTGTGGAGATTTGGAATTTTAATGTATTCTACTAAATATGTGAGATTTCACTGCGTCATTCTTTAATTAGATGCGGCAAACGTGGGCTGTGAAGTCTATTTTTGGAAAGTGTGAAAATTAGCAGTTAGAACAAAACGAAATATTGATTATAACTGGGAGATGCTCTAATTGAAAAACCAGACTTAAATAAATACAATATTAAATATTAAATGTACATGATTTGCTTGTGGAATTAAGTTTGAACTTTTACCTTTTCAAGAAATCAAAACTTTATACCACTGATTAAATGCATACTGTCTGTGCAGATTTTAGTACGCATAAAAAGAATATGAATATCAACAGCTCTGATAGAGTGAGGGGTCTTTCTGAAGGGAATAATACCTTCTGTTATCTCTGTGGGGATTGATTTTCCAACATGAAATAGTACAGGCGAATATTACATGGTATTTTGTTATAGGCAGGTTAATATGACGCGATATCTCGCTCCTCTGACGTCATATGACGTCATTTAGTGAAGGAAAACTTCTCAGTCGCTAGTTCCTAAGAGGGATTGGAGATTGACGTAAAACTATTCAGTGACGTCATTCATTTATGAAAATTTAGACTTGAAAGTAATATTTTAAAAAAATTTTTTGAATAGAGAAATTCAGACTTATGTAAAATTAATTAACAAAAAATATTTTCACCGAAAGTTAATTTCTCTTTCAGTTTAAAGCACTTTTGCCTTCATTCAACAAGAGAGAGAGAGAGAGTGTGGGAGGTTAGGGATATTGTGAAGGGAAATTTATATGTGTTTATATATACATATATATAGTAATTTTTCTCAGCAGTTTCTAATTGGTAAAAGATTTGTTTTACATATGTTCAGATTATTATAATATTTCTTTTTAATATTATTTTAAGTTATTGAAAAATATTTAGTATTATGTTTGAAACATACCAACCTTTATTTTCAGACTACTGACGATTCTTTGGGTGATGCTTATTTAAAATCATTTTCTCATTTTATAATAAGAGCTGTCATAATAAAAGTCATTTTATAATAGAGATTGCAAAAGAAAATTTCACTGTACGGTTTTGGGATTTTGCCGCTGCAGAGAAGTAAGATCTTTTGATCATAAAGTCACTTCTGGTCTGTACACAACCAATGACTCTTGCTTACTGGTTTCGGGCACTTTTTACCTGAAAAACGATATATTGGTTGTTTTCCTAGGGTGACGACCAACAACGCATCTGACAGTTGCACCTACAGTTTGCAAGGCTTTCCAAGCGTGAAACAATACTTTTGTTGATTCCAAACTTTTTAGCTATATTCATAACCCTACGCGCCTTCTCCAGCTTTACGATCATTCTACCAAATGTGAAGTTGTCTAGGTGATTTATTTTAGCAATATTCTCAGTTTTTAATCATTTTTCCACATGTGAAGTCGTCTAGGTAATTTCTTTCAGCAATATCTCACGAATGAACTCACATACACTTGAAGTGAATGTTTTTAATGATTCTGTCACCGTACTTTTTTTTTTTTCTTGTAAGCTTAAGGTCCGTGCACCAATCGCAGGCGTTTTGCATATTCTCATGTCACTTGTGATGATTTGTTCCTGATATTTTCATACGCATAACCTTTCTATCGAACTGCCTGCTCTTTGTACTCAAAAAACCTCTTTTCTGAAAAAAAAAATTACATTTTGTATACACTGACATGACATTCGAATTATGAAAACATGTCTATAAAATGTCTTATTCAGAGCTACATTTTTAGATTTAGATATGTGTAAATATTGAAAATTCTGCATTCATTTTTGTTTTTTCCTTAATATATTTTCAAAAAAGTTTTAATCGTTCAATATAGTTTAAAATATTATGAATACAAAATAAATAAATATAAAAAAATAAAGGAGGGTTTTTTTTTTAACTAGAATGAATTGCAAATTTTGAACTTATGAAAAATTTTTTTTTTAAGAAAAAATTTGTCACGAAACAAAGTTAGTTTACATAAATAATGCATACATAATTAATCATAAAAATAAACAATTAATTTACATGAATAAAAATAAGATATAAGTATTTAAATGCATTGTTATATTTGCTATATATATATTGATTAAATTGTTAGATTTTACTTTCTTTAAACCTTTTCTTTTCTTTCTTTTTTATTTTTTATTGATTATTTTTGTTTTACTCCCCTTCTTTCTAACAGCATTTGTACCAAATGCCCTTAAGCTCAAAGATCCTTCAGTTCCATTTGCTTCAATCACTAGCTCAGCTTACAAAGTTTGCCGACTCCTTAATTGAGTTCGGGTATGGTTCTTCACTGCTTGGAAGCAGGGATCAAGCAGAAGACCCTCATACTTGACCTACCACCCACCAGGTTTATCATTTTATTTGGGGCCTATCTTAAGTGCTCCCGGGCCATTAATAAGCATGATGTATCTTAGGCTGGGAGGGATAATTAATTCCCTACCTACGAATAACGAAAATTTGCTGTCAAGTCCTTCAAGGTCTCTACAGTAAAATGTTTTACTACTGTTATTTCTATAAACAGATTTAATTTTAATAAGTCTACTAAATATTGACTTATTGCATTCTTTACTGATTCTATAATTAAAATTTTTGATGCTCATCCCATAAACTTTCAAGACAGCTTAGGCCCATTAATCAGATTATTTAAAAAATTTAGGTGTACAATGTGGCACTTGTTAAGATTAAAATTTAATAATGTATTCTTTACAAATTTACACTCATACTTTAGCAAATTGTTTGAGTATGGTAAAATAGCACCATATTATTTTCAATTTTCTATGGGTCTTGCTATTGATAAGCATTTATGAAAAGTATTCTTAAGGAATTACCTCCTTTCGCAGCAGAGATAATCGCTTAAAAAATTCACTATAGTTGAAATGGATTATTTCAAAAAGCGCTCAAAACTTCTGCTCTTAATCAACACCTCAAGATAATTTTGTTTGACAGTTTTATTTTTGTTCCTTTAGCAATTTAGCTATAGTGAAATATGGGTTACTTCGTTAAACATTTTTAATATTTTGATTTTCTTATAGAAAAGTAATGGCATGTATAAGGTACACATTTTTGACATGGGGTGAATGGTAAATGATTTTATCGTTCTATTATAAGTTTAATACCAAGATAACACAGCTGTGTATTTTGTCTTCATTTACTGAAGGTCACTTAAATTTTTTTTACGCATTTCAGTATATTTATTTTGTTGATTGAATGCAATTTAATTTATAAATTATCAGTGAAAAAAGTTGATTTTATGATTTATTTAATTAACTTTATTTGTAATAATTCTGTAAAATGTATGTTTTTGAGTGACAAAAGGATTCTAAATTGTGTGATCCTAAAAGAAACATTTAACTTTAAAAAAAATGTTTATTTTTAAAATGCATATTTTTAAATTATAAATAATAAAAAAATTATATTTCAGATAAAAATTATCTGAAAAATAATTTTTATTTGAGGGTTTGAATACGTATTAAAAATGAAGCTTATACCAGCTTTAAAATGCTAAATTAAAAATTTGAAGGTTTTGTTTTTCGTGTGTTTTTTTTAAAAACAGTTCCATAATTTAATTCTTTAGATACCAATCTCTAAAATCTCTAATGTTAATACATTATAGCTTCCAGTGTTTGTAAGAGATTATTTGTCTTAATGATTAATAATATATGTTTATATGAATGAAAGCATGGAACTTTTTACATAAAAAAATGAGCATTAAGTAATGTAAATTGTTATAATGTGATTTGATTTCGCGTGATTTTATTTATGTGAGATAAAATCTTGAATATATTATGTGATTGATGCAACTAAAACTGAGTTTTTAACTTATATATTCTTTGAATTGTTTTTTAATATTAACAAAAATTTGAAACTCATTTGTAGATTTTATGCTTATTTTGTCTTCATGCAGAATTGCTTCAAAATACTAAGGATTTCAGGCAGTTTCTCTTGTTTCACCAAATGTTAAATTTAAAATTTAGTGAATTACATTAACTTCGCAGAATTTATGACATGAAAAGAACAATAAATCTAACTCCAATTTGCTATTGTTACTAGGTGATTTCTTTTGGTTATTTTCTCAGCTTTTTGATAATTTTTTCAATCATATATATATATATATATATATATATATATATATATATATATATATCATACTTCACTAGACAAATTTCAATATTTAAAATTGTCGATATTTCAATAGTAATACTATGGTGAATATATATATATATATTTATATAAGAACAAATTATTTTTAATAATTCTCAACTTGTACAAAATAATTTCAAATACACTTGTAAATACCTGATAGTAATACCTGAAGCAACTCTTACCCAGAAATAAAATTTTCTGGGTTTCTCTCAGTGTAGAAACCCAGAAAAAAGAGTTGGTAAAATAGAAAATACATCTACATTTTACTGGATTACCAGAATGCGTAGAACATGTAGAAATAGAATTTTGTAAAAAAATTAGAGAAAAAAATTAAACCCCTTGTGTATGATATCGTAATTAATAGTAAAACATTGATGGGCGTTATATTTCTAAGTGTAGGCTTTAATATATTAAAAACAGATAAGACAGTTTTTTGTCCTTAAAATGTTGAATTAGAAACTTTTTTTTTTCAATATTTTATGATACTGAAATCATAAAGTGATTGTGAACTGTAATATTATTCTATTAGAAGTTCTAAATTTATTATGCAGTTTCTCAAAATCTGTTAACTTTTAGTATCATATATTAACAGAAAAGCTGGAAATATAAAAGGAAATTTAAAGATATTCCTATCATTTACGATACTGAATTTTATAGATTTTGAGCAAATGTATAGTAAATAATTAAATATTTTAAAGTAAGAATTTTATAATTCATAAAACAGCACTTGAAGTTAATTTTTAATTCTATTTTAAACACAAAAACTTTCATTTTATGAAGGTTCATTAAAAATATTCATGATCTGTGTTTAAATATGCTTTGTTTTAAATGTTTAAAAATTATTTTCAACTTGTTGCTTAAAAATATAACTTTAAATTAAAAACTTTAAACCTAAATTAAAATCAACCTAAATTTAGTTTGATTTCAATTTAGGCTGAATTAAAATTAAAATTCCAATTAAAATCAACCTAAATTAAAATCAAAAATTTTAAAGCATCTTATTTGATTACTAAAAAAAAAAAGTGAGGTATTAAATATATATAATAACTCTAATAAAGCAAATAGAGAACTCCATTGATTAGTATGATGGATTGATTAGATGGGAAAAGGAAATTCTCTTTTGTTGATCCCATGTAATCAACTTACTTACCGACAAAATATATTGTGACATAACAAATTATATCTAGAGTAAATGAAATAAACTCGGATTGCTATCTTCATAATTCTATGTTTAGATAAGATAAGTAACTGTTTATGTGGGACTCAACAGTTCCAATGTGATTTGATAAAAGGTTGTCACCATTGCAATTAGGTGATTTGTGAAATTTCTCCTTAACTGTTTCAATTTACTCAAAGTGATGTTATTGCTAATTGGAAACGCCTAGAATCCCCAACCACGCAATTAGGAACTAATTGGGTAAATAAACTGTTAGATTTAAGCAGATGTATATCGGTGATTGCTCGAGAGATTTAAGAGACACTGTGTATACAATTCTGGACAGTAAAGTTGAATAATACAGAAAAATTCTTAAAATGTTCCTGAAAAAAAAACCTAATTTTTCTATGGTGAAAGTCATTTAATAGTGAGATAAATGTAAATTTAGCAGAATAATTGACAAATTCAGTAGAATAATTGATGTCCTTATTTGTAGAAAATAGCTTATTTTAGCCCTTTTGATGTTGTAAAAGGCTGATAGGAATTCAGTAACTCTTGCCTACTTGGTTGTTGCTATTCTTTGGTGATTCCGTTGAAATAAAATGACTGATGAAAACAAATAGTTTATTTAAAATAAAATGACTAACATATTTAAGTTGCATTTAATTTCATGAAAGGTGTTTTAACAGTAAACTAAACTATAATCTCTAAACAATAAGGCAGCATTAATTTAAGGGATTTAAACCAGTGAAGTACAACTTTAACTTAAAGTGAAAAATTTTGTTATTTTGAAAATAGCACCACTAATTATATTTAAATAATTTTCTTATGCATTTTTTCCGGATTTGAGACTTCATTTCTTGAAGAAAATTTGATATGAATTTATTTATATGAAGAATTATTTTTAATTCAAGATTTTTAAACATAACGTGAAGATGAAACATTGTTTTATTATTAAGATAACTTATTGTAGAAATATAATAAATATAATTACATAAATTTTGTGACTTTCAGAATATTTTGAGGATCGAAATTTAATTTGTGATTATTTTTTATAATAAATTTGTTTTCTCAGTTTTTCTAACCTGCTCTTAATTAGAGGTTAAATAACTATTCATTCAAAATAAGCACCCATACTTAAATGTTCTGTTTATTATCAAACTAATCAACTAGGGTTTAATAACTGAAAAACAAACCAACTGTTGCAAGAGATTTATCATTTATATCGATGAAATCTGGTTTATTATTGGCTGTTTGCAAAATAATAAATTAATGTTAAATTTCTGCTTAGAATGTTTATTTTTGCTTATATAGTTTGCAAGTTGAGACGAAAAAAATAATTTAATTAAAAGTACTTATTCGTAAATGAAAATTTTATGAAATATTTTAATTTTTGCGTGTCTGATTGATAATGTAGAATCTAGTTAAATCAGGAATTTTCTAAATCAAATATAGGATTTGATAAAAGAATGATTTCGATGAAAGATTCTTAGAAAAAGCTGGAATTTTATTTAATTCCGAAAGAAAACTTCCTTTCCCCTTTCTAATCTAATGAAGAAAGATTATTTTTGAGACAATATAAAAATAAAGGCGAAGAATTAATATTATTCAGAATTATAATAATTATATTTTTTGAATAAATCTCTTAAAATATTTATTCAGAAAAAATTATCAATAAATTTACAGTATATGCTTTTAAATATTTAAATACAATTTATTTTTTTAAAGGATTTTCTATTAATATTTAAGATTATATTAATATAGGGAAGTGAATAAGACATGTAAAATAAGTAAAACGAAGAGATACATTTCCTTCTATATTCATGATGGAAAAAATTTCGGTATGTAATAAGTTAAAAAGGAAATTGTTGTGTAAAGAGAAAAGGGAATATTCTTAATATATTTTGTTACAGTTTAATCAGAAAATATATTTAAATCATTTAATTTTTAATAAATATTTTTTGAAAACATAATAAATTTTTAAATATTTAATAGTATGTTTACATAAAAAATTAAAATAATTTATTTCATTTGGAAAACAATGATAAGAAATTTTATCATAATGATAGTTAATAGATTTTGAAAAAAAATATATATCTCAAGAAATCAATCATTTCGTCAAGTATCTTCAAACATAAATATGACGGGTGCACTAGCGGCAAAATATTTAATAATTGATCATCAAACATAAATATTAACGAGATAAAGAAATTGAAAATATTAAGCATGAAGAAATCTTGTTACCGCTTTTAAAATTATATAAATAGGGAGAGGAAGGTTTTATAATATTTTCGTATTAAATAATCTTTTAAGAACATCTTTCTTAAAGCATTATGTACAAAAATATAATAATTTTTGTCTTTCGATTAAAATAACACTCACAAAATTCATAGATATTTTTATCACGCTTTTTAACCAAGTGCTATAAACAAAACAGGAAAAATATTACTCGTTAATCTTAATAAGTAAATTGATTGTCTGTAATGATATTCTGTGTTACACCAGAAAATATAATAATTGATTAAAGTGTATTTGAAACTGATTGTGTTATATTTTGGGATTGTCAGATTTTAATCTGTCGTTGTTGTCATGTGCCAGCCAGGCCGGCAATATGGGGGTGCGCTGCTCCACTTTTCCAACTGAACCATATTTGGTGTGGAGTCCGACTTCCTCAGTACACACATGCCATAGGTACCCGTTTATAGGGTAGGCAACCATTCATACACAAAGAAAGGACAAAGACAAGAAAGAGAGAGAGAAAAAGTACATCCATGCCCGAGGCAGGATTCGAACCCAGGTCCCACCCATCTGTAGTCAGGTAAACACTAAACAGGTTGGGCGGAAGATTTTAATCTTTTCTGTCAATAAAAAATATTGTAAGAGAAAGTGTTCTTAAAAATAAAAAACTTTAAAGACAAAAATTGATACAAAATATTTTATGATTGTTTTAAAAATTTTAATCTTGATAAAAAATTTAGCTAAATTTTATACTTTATAAGTATTTATTATACACTTTATCTTCAAGTTAGAAAGAAAGAATTATTTGGTTCCGATCGAAGATTATTTATCCAACAAAGTAAATTTATATTACGAGATATATATTCTTTTTAACTGTCAAAAATTGTTTTTGAGTATAAAACATTTTTGTTTCAAAACTTGTACTTAATATTAATTATATAAGAGATTATATTGAGGCTTGATATTATATAAAGTATTTCTTAAGCATTATTTTAAAAATCAATTCACTCTCAAACTAAGTGTTATTTTTTTGGAGAGTGGGGGTACTCGTCCATTATATTCCCTCAATCGATCATCGAAGCGATTGCTAAGCAGTTTTCCCCAGGAATAAACTTTGGCGTTTAAATAAGTTTTGTCAATAAATGATACTTATTATGTTTCTGAAATGTATATAAAATGTTTGTATTAATTTTTAGTAATTTCTAAAAATGTAACCCTTTTAAATAGTACACGACGCAAATATTTGCAACAATAATTTCAATTTTTTCTTTCCCGTTACGATGATTATAGTTCGGGGGTATAATGGAATTGTACCGTTATTTGTTATTTATAAAATACAAATAACATTAAATTTTCAACCTTTAAGAAAATCCTCCTTTTTCGAGATAACATTTCTTTAAAAAATACCTTAAGAAGGATAAAAATAGTATACTGTTAAAATAAAAATCTCAATTCTTAGAGACTTAAAAATTAATAATCGAAAAAGAAAAACAGAAATATTCTAAAATTTAAAGATGTTGTTATTTATTTCGCATTTCTTACAATTTAAATATTCAACTTTGTAAATTCATTTGGAGTGAGTATTTCAAAATACCCTAAAGTAATGATACTATAAGAATAAAGTAAAACACGTTTCTTTAAGCAGGGTTTCAAAATTTGTCGATTTAAATTTAAACCATACAATATGTGATGTTTCAATTCAATAATATCATTTTTTCAAACATTCTCAAGTAACCATTATTTTCTTTAAGGATTAGTAAGATTTTCCTTATTTCATTTTTCAAAGCGAATTTCTACTTAAATGTAGAAGTGACCCATTGTAGTAAGGCTTTTACAGTGTATCAAAATCAGCTTTTAATAAAATCACCGAAGAAAAATTTTACAATGGAGATCTATTTATGATTCTGTGAATGGAATACAGAATTTAGAAACATTTATATCCTGAATTGAACACGGACCGCATTAACAAACAAAACTTTGTGTTCTAGATGGGCAGCAAAATATCTACGGAACAGATGAAAATAATTGTATGTGCCTTATAATGGTTTTCAAATATATGTGAAACTTAAGCATAAAGAATTGCTTCACTTTAAGTTTTACTCCAACATTCGAAACAAGATTTATTATTGTATTTATATTTACTGAGTTTTTTCATATATATATAAAAGAGGATGCAGAACAAAGAAATCAGAAATAAATTTCAATTTTTTTCAATTCATGTGCTTACTATATTTATTTCGATAAGATGCTCCTTATAAAAGAGGCATTTACTGTTGCAGTCTGTTCGGACAGAATAAGTTTTATTTTCAAAGGCTTCAAAGTTTTATGATATTTTCTGTTTTACGTTCTTATAAAATACGTTTGCTGATCATACATCACGAGACTTAGAAATGGATTTATTTTTTATTTGCGTGAATATTTCGAGAGCGCTCAGACATTTATATTTTTCATGAGAGCTTAGAAAGTTTTACCAGTTTTGGATGGTATTAAGTATTTTCGGTCGGTTACCGGAGCAACCAGGAAAACTAAAGAGTGAAATGGAGAGAATATGAAAGATTTTACTTCAGTTCTTATAAAGTATTAGTATCATTTGTAAGAGTATTTTATTTGATGTACCAAACAAACATCAAAGCTCATAGCAAAGTAGTTAAAAAATATGTTTTTGCAACTTTTACATACATAAGTTTATAAAGCTTTAAAGACTACTAAGATTTTCTAAAAATGTTACCACATAAATCCTTAATCGGATAACGGATACATAAATAAATACGCTGGAACACTGCATTCAAAGAATAAAATCTGATTTCAATTAGATTGCAAACATTATTTTTAGGCAAGGAAAAATAAATAAGATATTGCACCGATATCTATAAGAGTATTCTGTTTTTTAAATACAATAAATTATTCTTGTATTCTTTTTATGAAATAAAAATATAACTAATCTATTATTTTCATAAAAAAAATTATTAATATTTATCATTCATTGTTATTTTAAAAAATTAGTAAAGAACGTTTAAAATTAATTAATTCTATTAAAGACAATTATAAAATTAATAAATTTTAAACATTCCATTTGTTATTTATTTTTATAATATTAATTATATTATATAAAATGTTAATTAATTTTATTAAAGACAATACGATTAATATTTGACATTCTTTCTTAATTTTATTCAGTTGATAGAGTTATAGAAAATACAAGAGTGGGAATCTGTAGATTAAATTAATATTTTTTTTCCAATGGTGGGCATTTGGGTGATTGACCCTTTCACGCCACTATAAGGCAGGAAACTGCTACTCATTTATCGTTACCCGGTGGGCATCTGTGAACGAAGTCACGGAGGCAAGTAGCACTACCCACGTCCCACCACCACAAACCCGTTTATGGGGCAGGTCACATTCCTCCATCTTCTGAGGAAAGGAAAAGAAACACATAGTAGAAAGTACATCCATACCCGAACCGGGATTCGAACCCAGGACCTACTTCGGATGGGAATCCGTAGTCAGTTACGTTAACTTCTAGACCGGTTGGGAGGCGATTAAATTAATATACTTTATAATAATTACTTTTAGTTAAATATAATAATTTAGCATGTACTTCGTAACGATTAACTCCTTAATACACTGCTAAGAAGAAAGGGAATAAGTTCGTGGACAACATGGGACCAACCAATTTTTTTTTTTTTACATAGTCTCTCGGATATTTAAGAATATTACAAAGAAACGAGAATCTAATATTAGTTGCTTCTCAAACATAAATTAAATATCAGTTATTTTATCATCTATATTCCACTTAATTAATATTTCCATACATTTTTACTATCTCATCATCGAAGTAATGCATTATAAATATTGAATACAAATATATTGCATACTTGAGATACTATATACTTAATATCGAATTTATTAATTGGAGAGAAGTCTCAATAACTTGCAATTCATCTTCTCCTCGGATGAAATGTTTGATATTCTAAGTATACTATTATAAGTATTAATAATTAGTAATTATTTATATTATTAATTATTATATTTATAAATTTATTATATTATTAATTGTAAATAATCATATTATTATTAAAAATTATTTATATTATTAACTATCATTAATAATTAATAATTCAAAGAAGTATTAATAATTAATTATTGATGTGGAATATGCTATGAATCGATAAGGGTCATTTCTATTTGGATGGAACAGTTAACCTTCATAATAGTCATGTTTAGAAAGCTTGACTGATTTAAAAAAAAGTGTTACAAAAAGTAGTGAGCTCTATACTTTACACTGTTGAAAAGCATCATGTTGAAAAGGCTTATGAATTTTAAAAGTTCAGTAGGATTGAATGTAAGCTCATTAGTGTTTCGTGAAGTGGAGGCTACCGGCTTGGGTGTCAATATCGTCCATTTAAAATGGTTTGAAGTAACTAAATAGTTAGCTGCGTTTAGAAGCTAAAGTCATCAGAAATAGACAGCTAAAAACATATTGAAACTAATCAATAAAAGGTATACGGTCATGTTTGCTTATTTGGGAAAAGCATCGCTCTCATGACCGAGAAGTAATGGGTTCTATACCTGAACTAGCAGAAAATCCATCGTGTTCCATAGTGTCCACAGGGGTATATAACAAAGGTCGTCTTACGAATGTCCCTTTGCTAGTACAGCTTAATGTGGAGAAAAGCTCAATTGTCGACCTTGTCACTTGATCTTTTCTCAAATTGGCTGTGCGTATCGGCTTTTCAGTCTGCAGAAATAAGCAGATGAAAGCGCATTGCAAACAAGTAAATAATTTTATACTTAAAATCACTTAAATGTGAAGAGAAATAAAAATAAATTACTTAAATTAAAAGTCCTCATACTGAAAATTAATTTAAAAATGATGTATTTATTTAATCAGTCATTTTGAGATACAATTTCAAATAAAGTATAAAAACTGGTATAGTATGTATTTAAAATTCTTAAGCTGTGAGGGCATCGTTCTTATTTTATCCTTTTACAACAGAATTTGATGAATTGAAAAATTTATCATACTTAATAACTTGACATGCTTGAGTAATAATCTAAATTTAATTTATTTAGAAACGAAAACAAGTTTTTTCAAACAGCTTATTTCTGTGTCTTCAAATATTAATACTTGCAGTTTCCCCCAAATTAATGAAATCAAAACAACTTCAAATTAATTTGTATGGAGCTGTGTTTCAAAAAGATGAGATTACGGAAAAGAACATACTTTAATTAGCAAAACTAATTAATCTTTCACAATACATATATTTTAATTATAAAAACAAAGATTATATTAACAAAACATTCTATAATAAATTGCTGATTTTTAGCTTCACTAACCAATCTTTCTTTTAAATTATTGTTGTCCAATTAAAATTTATACTAATATTTAAAGTTAAAAATAATTTAAATAGTTTAAACAACCCAATTAAAATAATATTTGAAAAAAATTTGAAAAAAAAAAATTTCATTCGAATTCAGAAAAAGTAATAACCACACGGGAGATACTACAATACATAATACTACAATACATAAATTAAAATTATCATGCCAATTAAAATTACATTAAATACAATACCAATTAAAATTATCATGAGATACTACAATACATAAAAAATAAAAAAATATTAAATTTATAAAATTAACAATATATTATGGTAAAACCAGATATATTTTATGATGTACAATATTTATTATTATTGAAATATTTTATATTATACATTTTATTTTATATTGCAGTTTCATACTAGCTTTTGTTATTTTAAGTTTAGTATTTTAAAAACAATCAAGATTTGAAGATCTGAATTTAGTTTTAACAAAGCATATTTATCAAACAAAGCATTTTAACAAAGCATATATATATATATATATATATATATATATATATATATAGATATATATATATATATATATTATAGCTAATCTTAATCTTTTAATTTTCTCTCTCTTAGGGTTTCATAATAAACGTTAAATTCTGTTAATATTAATGTTTTATATTTCTACTTTAACCATTCAAGAAATATAACTTAATTTTTATTATTGTACGCATATCACTAATTTAAATTAATTGAGTAACGTATGAAATAGTAAATGAAAAAAATTGCAATACAATAAGAAATACTTTAGAATTGTCACAATTAGCATTATATAAATATTACAATTCAAAAATAACGATTTGTTAATAAAAAAAATCATACAGCCTTTTCAAAAGAATTGTGTTTTTGCCTCTTTGAATTATTTAACGGTATAACTTTTTGATTTTGATTAATAAAATTACATTAGTAATTTCATTTTTTATAACAATAATGACTGATGCTATTTAGAAAAATACGAGGTCGTTCTTTCTGAAGTGCTGAAATCTGAACAATCTGTGAAAGCGCACGGACTGGAACAACTTGGTCGAGCTCATCTCGAAAAGCTCATTCTGAGGGCAGTCTGCTAACGTAAAACGTGAAACAATTCGATCGAAAAAAAAAAACAACTCATTTTTAATTGAAAAGTGCCCAACGATTGCCTGTGAGGAAGGAAATCTGCAACTGTGAAAGATGAACCCAGGAAAAATTAATGAATTGGGGTGGGAAGTGCCTCCTCCCACGCATTACTCACCGATGGTTCGCTATCGGATATCCATTTATTCCGATCACTACAACATTTTCCAAGTGGCAAAAATTTGAAAATTTAGTTGATGCTCAAAATGCGATTTCCAGATATTTTACTAAAAAACCAATTAATTTTTATCGTTAAATTAAAAATTTGCACACTAGTAATGAATTAATTTTTTTATCGATAATTAAAAATTTTTAGCAACTGGAAGGCAAAATGATGTTAATAAAATAATGAGGGGGAATACATCATTGATTAAAAATAGAAACTTGTTAAAAATTTATCTGTTTCAACGTAATGTAAAAAATGTCATTACTTACCCGATTTCCTAGTAATTGTTTTAAAATTATAAAATTGTCATATCATTTGGAAATGTTTCCTCATTTTTCCATATAACAAAAATGTCTAAATTAATTGAATAATTATAATAATTAAGCGTGGAAAAGAAATCTGGAAAAGAAATATTTCTTTTTTCCCATAAATTAGTACATTACATTATAAATAACACATTTGTTGCTATTGATCAATGCAACTTACTACAAATTCAAATATTCATAGAACTTTAAA
>JAPDSC010149498.1:129565-150612 GCA_026290005.1 Latrodectus geometricus
AAATCATATATTGATAATTTATTCAAATCTATTTAAATATTTCTTTTGAATAATTCTCTTTATCTAATAAATTATCCATTACAATGTAGATAAAAAAGGATAATTTTTTTAATCCTTTATACATTAAAATGAAGAATAAATTTTCTAAAAAATTTTAACAGTCTAAGTTATTTATTTTATGTAAGTAAAATGTATATTTAATCATCAAGAACATTTTGATAAAATTAATGAAGCTAAAATATTGCTTAAAATAAGGAAATAAATATATTTAAATTTAAAATTCTTGTGCTTTATTTGAAATATTAAAATTTAATCGCACTTCAAAAGATTGAGATTTTTTTTTATTTTCAGCAATTTAAACTTTAATATCATCTTAAGTGATATATTAATTTGGTGTGGCCATACTTAGTTGCTATATGATATTGCCAGGAAAAGTGTATTCTATACTTTACTTTTTCATTAGAACAATAAATATTTAGTTTTAAGAATGTATAGCCACCCGATAGAAAAATGAAAATATGTATACTTATTCTAATTGCTTCTTCATCTTTGCTCATTATCAGAATTTCCTCATTACGATAAGAATTATCGGCAATAAATTAATGGGATAAGTTGCTCCTATTAAGAAAATTAAACGCAATTTTTGAAAATATTTGCTTTATACTATGAAAGTTTGCGCTATCTTGTTTACTTATTTTTGAAGATATCAAATTTCATTTTGAAACAAATTTCTCTCTAGAATAATTACTTTATTTTTCTTCCCAGATTTCTAAAGCTATTCCAAACTCTAATTAAGGAACTAAATTATTGAAAATCCAACAATTAAAAGATTTGATTTTTTTAAACATCGTTTTAAATTTTACTCTTAGTTAAATAGAGCCTCATTAGAACTTATTTGGGATTATATATATATAAAACTTATTTGCATTTTATTCTTTGGAGGCCTTTTACGTTCTCGGCATGTTTTATTGTTAAAAGCTACAGCTGACTACAAAACATTTGGAAAATTCTGATTAATACACAAAAGTAATAAAACATTTCCTACTCGATGAAAGACTTCAGGTATTAGTCTTTTTACAAGGAACAGTTATATTTCCAACTATAAAAATTGTCTCTTTTCCTCAACCTCAAGAGAGTTGTTAAGAACTTAAATAATCCGTAACTTGGAAGTGCACTTTTAAGAATGATTAATTTGCTGGGAACTGGGATAAATGATCTTATTTTCCACAAGCTCTTAATAGCAATCTGATAGAATTGAGTTCTTCAATGACACACATATGGGGGATTATCTTCCTGAAATGTAAATCACTTGAAACATGAATAATTATTAAGCATGTAATTAGCGATATTTATTAAATAAATTTTTATAATAATAAATGACAAATATCCTATTTAAAAAAAGAAATATTTATTTAAGCAACAGAGTTTAATTGCTATTTTCCTATCTATAAAATAACTTGCTTACAGAATAATAGGAAAAGTTTCTTAATTCATATTTCTTTTTGGTTAATCATCGGTCAAATATTTACTAGATGCCAATTAGCAAATAATATGAAACAATAGTCTAGTTTTGAATATTTTAAGAACAATAAATAAGAAAATTTAATGCATTATTTCTTTTCGAATGATATACTTATATTGAATGAAAAATATGAATTTGTTTTGAAATCATTACATGAAAATGAATATTTCTGTTTTTGCTTATCCACCTGGTGCAGGAAAGCCACACCAGGTCCAGAAGATCTGGCATAGGGTAGTATGTAGTTTCTTTTTTGGAGAGGAACCACAAGGGCAGAAGACTGAATTGACCTCTGAACACACATGCCATAGGTACCCGTTTCTCTCTAGGGTAGGCAACCATTCATACAAGAAAAGGACAAAAACAGGATAGAGAAAGAGAGAAAGTACATCCATGCCCGAACCGGGATTCGAACCCAGACCTCCCTATCCGCAGTCAGGCATGCAAACCACTAAACAGAGTAGGCGGCATGAATGTTTCTTATAATGAGATGCGCAGATGCTCATAGACTCTCTATAGAAAATAAATTGTTTATTTAAATATATTTATCAATAGTATTTTTATACTTATTTAAGTTTGAGTTATTTAATAAAATTTCTCTTTATTAAGGTAACTGAGTCTAAATTTTTTATTTCAACTTTCTATTCATCTTAATAATTTTAATAACATCAAATCAATGTTGAACTAATTACTCATAATTTTTCTTATTCAATATAAATTTCGATCATTTATATTTCTCTTAGTAAATATTCTACATCTTTGATTTGGACATCTTTTTTATCTTAAGCTTTCAATTTTTCAGGAAAATGTCTTTCATACAGTTGTCATATTTACACGCTCAGAATAGTTTACAAAATAAATCTATATATTATAAAATTTGATGATTATATTTTTGGATTTTAAAAAATTGATTTTAGAATTATAAAATAGAATTTCTTATTAGTTTTATAGGAAAGAATTGGTATTTAACAGAAACGTGGGTAGAAGTTAGTGCATGGTAGGGAGAAGAAACAAATGCATTCGATAATATTATTCTATGGTCAAGAATGATACACTAATATCATTTGCTTACGTATTATGCACTTACAGAAGACATACCAATACGAGTCCAGGAGTCGAGGGAATCCAGAAGCCTTCAGCTATCATTATCTCCCGGGCAACCGTGAAAGTAGATTGCGAGAGAATCTCGACTACTGATTTTGGTTCGGCGGTGAATTCAATTTATGTAGAATGCATGAGATTTGTTTTCTGTCTAAAGGAATGTCTACAAACTCAAGGTTAATATCCACTGAAATATTCATTATTTTGAATTCCCTAGAAAGCATGCAATTATTTCATTGAACTTTAACCATTTCACATTCTGTGTGTGACTTCTTGAGTGTTGAGTAAATATTTTGTTATTTGAAATGTGAAAAAATGTAACAAATAAAAAGGGGAAAACTATTATTGTAAGAGAAAAAAAGGTTGAGGATATATATTCAAAAGGGAAAAACACATTTTGTAGAAGTTTTTTGTTTACATAAAATTCTTCCTCTCCCAATAATAAATATTTATTTAACTTGCATTTAATTGAAAATACATAATTTTGTTGTCTAATCCAAACTTCTTTCTGTCTATTTCTCTTTCTTTCAATGGGGTTTACTTTTTAAATTAAATTCTTTCATCAGTTTCCTTTAAAAAATATATATCTATTTAGTTGTGTTTTTCAAGTTCACTTCTGTCTCTTTCTACCATAGCCATTGAATATAATGAAATGCATTGTAATTTTAAACGAAGTTCAAGCGACTATGTGCATACCTGTGCTGGCAACCACTTTTTTAAATTTTTACGCCTAAATAAGGGAAGGAAGTTTTTAAAAACTTTAATGTGCATGAACAGATATTTATAATTAAATTACTCACGGGATGCAAAAAACTGTTAAAGAATGATATGAGTGTATAAAATATGTAGTTATGCATGCATAAAACAAAATTAAATACCATCATAATTGTTATGATACTATTTGAAAATAAAAATAGAATTTTTTAAAATCTAGAAATGAATAGAAGTTTGTTAGTGGCATCATCAGTCGCTTACATATAATACAATTCTTTATTGGTTTTTCTGTATTTTAAGACACAAATTTCCAACATTACAGCAAAAAAAAAAAAAAAAAAAAAAAAAAAATACAGGAAATTAATAATTAGAAAAATTCTTCTATATACATATATAACATACAATAAGTAATATTTTGTGTTCAAAATTTTCTCTATAAATTTACAAATGTATTCTGCATTATATATATGTGTGCATAAGAAGGCGTGGTTTTGTGTATTTATAAAGTAAATATTTCATACGGAGCCGGCCAATGGTTGATGATTGAGGAGGTAGCGTTTCTGAATTCTCGGCTGTTGGTCCTGGGTTCGAATCCCGGTTCAGGCATGAGCGTTTTCTTTCTCTGTGTTTCTATCTCCTGAGATGATGTAGGAATGTCACCCGCTCTCTATAAACGGGCTGGTGTGGGCAATGCTACTCGCCTCCGTGACTTGGCTCACAGGTACTCACCGGAGAGTGCTAAAATGAGTATCAGTTTCCGACCTTGTTGTGGGCGACGGGTCCAGTGTTCCAGTGCCCACCATTTGAAAAAATATTTATGTGGAAGATATCAGGTTTTTAATATTTGCGTGGATATAGCTTCCGTAAAATTTTCTGAGATATACTCTTTTGAACACGATGGATCTTCGGTTTGGTTGGAAATCAAACTCACCATTTCCGACAGTGCGAACGACGCTGAGTAAGTTTATGGTTAAATAAGCAAATAAAAAAAACATATTTTAATTGTACATTATTCTTGATGTGGCATTTTTGTTAAAAAGTGGTAATATTTTAAAATGCTTAAAAATAATTACACTATCTTTTGAATTAATATTAGTTGCTTTTTAATATATATGCATATATATATATAACGAAAGCTATGTTCTGATGTAATAAGATGCTAGCACTTATCATTTTGAATGATTCTAAAATGTAGCTTTTATCCATGTGTAAAAATATCTTATATAATTTAAGAGGGATACAATAGAAAAATCGATTCAGTTTAGGGAATACGGAAGTAAATGTTAAGAACGAAAGCTTTATCATCAAGGCTTTCTTCTAATAAAAAAAGCCAATAATAATAAACACGCATCTGTAAAAGTTAAATATTTATTTTGTACAGCGTCTCCAAAAATTTCTTTGTTCACTCATTGTCAACTCCTTCACTTACTTTTAATTTCACTAATTTATTTCTTCAAAAAAAGTAAAAAGGGAAGGTTTTTAATTACAAAAAATTTGTTTCAATTAATGTGATGAACGCCCAAACGATACATTAAAATTATCTGTTTCTATCTTTCCTTAAAGTAAACGAAAAAATAAATCATGCCTGAATTTAAAATTTAGAGTCCTTTTCATTTCAGCTATTTGTAGTTTTCTATTATCATTTTTGTGTAGTTCTTGCTCTTTCATTTTTATTCTTCTCTCGTTTCCAGGTTAATAATAATCGACTCTGAAAGTTGTACCTTCAGGGCCTATTATAGTAATCAAGCAAGGGCGTAAAAGATCTTTTATTATCCTAGCCAACGAGCAAAAGTACCTTCTTTCTATTGTGTTCCTTTTTTGTGTTAATTAGTTTCGTTTTGCGAAGAGAGGTGCTTATGCCAAATTCTTTTGCAAGTAAAATGAAGCATTGTTATCCCTTAATTGTTTTCTATCTGTGTTGGTAGTTTCCTTTCAAGGAATTGTCGGAAGATTTCAAATTTATTTCTTTTGTCAACTTGACAAAGTGCGAGAAAAAAATTTTGGAAAAAAGGGAAGAAAAGAGTAAAAACTACTTTTAAAGTGGAAAGTTGGTTTTTTTTTTCTTCTTTTTTTTCCCCACATTTTTCTCGCTATTGTTTTAGCTGTGGTGTCTGGAATAAAATATAAGCAGCGCTGAGATAAGAATTTTGTGAGTTATAGTTCGTATAACTGTAGTAATAAATTATTTTTTTCAAAACAAATTGAAATCCTTTTAAATAAATTTAATGCATACTAAAGAAAATTTTTAAAAATGTCGTACATTATGTTTTAGCTGTTAGAATATTTACTACGTAGTGTCATAATGCCTTAATATATTCTAATTATGCGACAAAACTCCTAGGTATGGGAGCTTCCTACTTCGGTATCAGTTGTTGAACATCCTAATTGTTCGACTCAAATTAATGATCCCAATTGTTCGACCCTTTTTATTAAATAACAGGTGATAGCTACCATAGTGAGCAATCTAATACACCGCATAATAGACAATCTAATAGCTAAAGGTTCTTCTAAGACTTTTTATGAGGCTTTCGCCTAAACAGTTAACGCTAAGCAGTATTCTCATTCTTCAAAGAAAGAAATGCAGAAAAACCTCAAGCACCCACCTCATCAGATGTGCTGGCAAAAATCATAAGCACAACACTCATTTCTTTTTGTGCAACAATAGGTAGGATTGAAAATTTGAAACTTTCTATTCTAAAGAGAGTCGTTCATCAGCATGAAAAGTTTCAAATAGATAGGCTCTACTACAGCTCCATAGTGGCCTAGAGGTATAAATATTTTGCACCTAGTAAAGAATATGCTACAATCGAAAGTTATTGTAAATCATGTTTATATCTTATATCTTTTGTTCCCAAGAGGTATTTCCATAGATAATGAGGCCACAAGGAAAAACTTTCAACATTTCGAAGCAACTAATCCAACAAGACATAAAGCAAAAACGCAGTTTTCCTTTGTTCTTGTAATATTTTTTCCTTTGTTACACAATGAGTGAGATCAAACTTGGGAATTTCTACTCCAAAAAGCATGATTCCACCTTTATACCATAGTGAATCCTAAAAATATTTCATTTCATGACATTGAAACCAGAAGCACTTCGTTTCTGCTTTCTGGATTCACGTCTATAGGAATTTAGGCTAAGGGCTTTTTTCAGGTTTTATTCCCTGTGATGTATAAATACCGTCCACCAGCTATTAAATATTCTCGTGGAAAACAACGTAAAAATACGTGGTATATATACAAATACCTGGCAACAACTTTCATCAGTTTGCCTATCCGCAATGTGGCGTTAATAATTCGATATCAAAAGCCTTAATATTGTTGGCCAACAGAAAAAGGATTTCTATTTTCTTTTCTGAAGATTTGCGTTTCGTTTTTCTCCATGCATATCTGAAGGTATGAATACTTGAATGTTCTTCGATTTTCCTCTCTTGCAACATATAAATAGGATCTACTGAGCATTATAAGTCCCCTCAGAAAGGCAACAGCTGGGAATGGTAAAAAAAGTATAGAACAGTTTTCGCGTGTCTTTAAGGCTGTCCATTACTTGATATTATGTTGATATTAAAACATTCTTGGCAATTATTAAATAATTATTTCTATACCGTGCAAGTATATGTCAGTTAATGAAGGAAATTCAATATTTTTAGATTTCCTTATCTCAGAACCATAAACATGATCTTTTAAGACTTCCCAGAAATAAAGTAAAAAAAAAAAAAAAAAAAAAAAAAAAAAAAAGCTGTGAACATGTAAAAATCTTACAGCTGCTTTGCATTACTTAAGTATCAATAAAGAGAAGTCTAAGTCAATATTTGCCAAATATGTAAATCAAGTTCTGCAGAGTGTGTGAAAGACTCCAGGTTTGATAAAATCTATTTTTAAACACCGACAGCTGAATGTTTCATTCTACCTTGCTGGAGATGATGGGAATTTAGAGGAGTATTTGGAATTCCAAGTAAATATCGTCTTTCATGTAAAAAAAAAAAAAAAAAAAAAAAAAAAGTGTTTTATCGGAAACCAATACGCGATGGATGTGTAAAAAAGAATTAGCTTGTTTCATTCAACAGTTCATAATACAGCATTAAATTTAATATTAAAATACAAATGCGAAAATATAAATTTATCTGCCAAATACATAAGAATTAAGATTAAATTTAGATAAAAATGAACTGTGTAAATATATGGTGTTTTTAAATCAAATAATGTTTTAATCAGAAATTAATATCTATACATTTATAGTGAGATGGATTTATGGCGTTGTTATCAATACATAATAGAGAAATTATATTTGCATAACAATTTAAAAATTAGAATAAATGTATTTTTTAAGTAATACTTAAAATATATTTTTTCAAATTTTTGAAGTAATTGAAAGTAAAATTGTCATTTACTTAGATTACTTTGATGGATTTCTGCTTAAAATGAAATTGTCTTACAATTAATCATTTATAATTTTTTTTATAAAATAAATCATTCCTCAATTACATCAAATTGATAAAAATTCTTAAGTGACTTATTTTCTTAGTATTGAATAAAAAGAAAAAAAAATATATTTTGTAAATGATTTAACATACGCATTTTTTAAGTCTTAGCAAGATTGGTTTTCAAAATATTACCACCTAATAAACATTTTATACTGCTGTATAGTACATTTAATTTCATACAAAAATTGTTAATCAAAAATCTTATAATTTAGAAAAATAAAAAAATTCAATTTAAAATCATTCTTCCACTCTTATATGAACACTTTAAAAACATCTTATTTTTGAATCAATGTCAATCTTTTTCTTTATGATTCTTAAAATCTGAGTGAAATGATGTTTGAAGTCGTCCAGAGTACATTTATATACGAAAATATATATCAGTAGAAATGGTTAAATTTTTACTAATAGTGTTAAAGAAAGCTTGTAATAACTTTTCAACGAACCAAACTGTAACTTTTAAATTTATTATAAATGAAAAACACCAAAATATTTAAGAAATATTAGTATTTTCATAACAATCATAGTTGGTATACATATATAAAAACATTAAATTATTATCTAAATCGTAATATGCTAAACGAAATTATAAATGAAAAATAAGTTCAAACTGCATACATAATGCTAAAATTATTGAAAAAAAATAAATTCTCTTATTTGAGAATTATAAAACATTTGATTGAAATATAATACTAAAATTTAAACTTTATAAAACATGATTATTTTTACGATTGTTATGTATGAAAAATTAAACTATTTAAACTTGAAAATAATTTTCTGTACTATAACATATATGATACATAGAATTTACAAATAATTTTTGTATGAATGGTATGAATTTAATGTTATAAATGTTTACCATCAATGCAAGAATTTAGATACAGTAACAAATAGAATCAATTTGTGCGCAGTATAGTAAAATCTCATTCAATTTGTCAGCCAACAAACTTTTACTGCCTATATTAATGACGCAGAAATTAATAACTTTGTTTCCAAGCAATATATACTATGCATCAAACAACTGAAGAGCAGTAACAAAGGCTATAGCGAGAAAATATGGCCCTGCTCAATACCACCCATTCACATAAAAGCCAATCTGAAGTTAATAAGGAGTTCAAGTTACAGCCTTGGAAATCTTCAGAAAAATAGGGGAGCGGGGCAAGAGAACTTTGCATAATATTTGTATAGCAGGAACTATCACAGATTATTTTCCTCCCTCGCAACAACAAAATGGGACAATGAAAAAAAGTATCACGACCATCTCCTCTTAATAATATTCCTTTCGAAAGCTGCTTTTAACCATAGCGGAAGGAGCTACAGCTGCGATATGAAAAAGGCAAAAACGCGATGAGGTCTTTTGTGAGGTGATAATAGCGAAGGTAGCTTGGCCCTGGTGCCATTATATTAACAGACCGCCAACCAACCCTTTTATGAGGGTTACCGACGCTGTAGGTGCTTCATTCTAGCTGAGAAATCTCTGATAGTGGCTCTTTTCACCAGCTAGTCTGTTTTTATTCTTTATAACCAAGTTTGTGAAGGAAATGCAAATAAAAGAGAACTCACGTTGGAAAATATAACACAACTAGAGGCAGTAATAATAACGGTAGATGGCGCAGGGAATGTGAGTGGGAGCAATATCATTCAATTTCAAAGGTACCTTATAAAAATTATGTTCTTTTTTAACCTTCTATCTTGTCTTCTCTTTGAGATATTGTCGGCTTGTACAGACTATAAACCTGTTTGGATTTTCTTTTTAAGCCTCGAAGCACTTTTATATATGAAGATTTTCTTTTTACCATAATAAATGCGTCGCGAAAAGTCATTTTTCAGGTCTTAAACTTTGAGCAAAGGATAAAAATAATTACCGAACTTTTCTTTTGCATGTTTTTGTAGTAAAAACGCCTATTTTTTGTATGGTCTATTGAAGTTGGATTTAGGCTAATGCTGTATTGATTTGATGATAATAAAAAAAAGAATTATATTGATTTGTATATAAATTTAATTTCTAATTATTTATTCACAATGATACACTTTTTCCTTGACATAAATGTCCCTAAAAATATTTAAAAAATTTATGATTAAAATATAAATTATAACTGAAACAAGATCGTTTATGAAGGTAAAAAAGTTTAGAAATTATGCAGAATACATTTTTAATAATAGAAAAAATTAAATAACTGAGAATTTGATTACGTCATAAAAAATATAAGGTTAAGTACAAGTTTTCTGCTTTTATATAACAAGCTTCAAAAGAAAATCGTCAAAATTTCTTTTGAAATTAGTAAAATCTAGGTTATATAATGTAGGTGCAAAGAAAATAGATAGGTTAATAATGCTAATATTAAAGCAATTCTGTAGCCGCAATTTTTTGGTGAATAATATCGTAATTTTTAGTCTAAATGTATAATATTTTAAATATTAGACAATATTATGATTTGCAATCCCACCTTATTTAAGGAAATTAAAGGATATTACTTTTTGTTAAAATTGAAAGCATAATACATGCTATTTTTCATGTAATATTATAATATTTAGAAAAGATAATAAATTCTAAGCTGCTAGAAGAGCATTTGGTTCTTGATACTAAATATTTATGGCCGATTTGTTATTTTTGCGAAACTATATTTTTACGATACAGTTTTTACTTTATTATTTAAAAAAATAGTAAATGCATTCATTAACTTATAAAATATTTTATACAGGGAAGTTTACGTTGGGAAACTTTCATTAAAAAGCAAACTCTTTTGTCTTAATTGATATCAACTGGTTGACCGATTTCTGGTTTTAGTGTTCTACCGACAAATTTTTAAAGAGTATTGGAAATGCGAGTGGAACTCATGAACTGAATAGAGAAGTGATGACGGTTCACATACCATTTCGGTTACTTATTAGAAGTGATGAACTTTGACATTACATTGTAGACAAACTAATCAATAAAGGCCTTGTAAAGTATTTTAGTGTCTACCGCGAAAATAGGCTTGCGGGAGGACTTTTCATCGGATATTATTCATGTATTCCAAGAGAAAAAACACGAAAAATGCATAAGCATCCACCTCAATAACCGTGCACATCTAAGGCATCATTCATCTCCCGCTATTCAACAGTGGTGGTGATCGAACCCGAAATCGTATGCTCCCAAGAACCATGCCCTATCACTAGGCCACGGTGATTCTGAAGAGATGAACCTAAGCATAAATATTATATATGTATTTGGACTTTATGTAGTATGCCTGAGAAAATAAATAAAATATTTGACCTTTAGGAAACAATTTCATTTTCTTTAATTTTATGAAATAAAAACAAACTTATTACCATTAAAAATTGCAAAATAAAAATATTAAATGATTTAAAATAATTTTTCAATAGTATTCATTTTTAAATTTATGAATTTTTAAGAATGCCCAATTTGTTTTAAAATATTGCATTTTCTAACGCTTAACGCCAAATCCTTTCAGTGCTTTAGCTAAACAGAAAAAGGAAAGCTATTTAATAAGATTTCTATTAGCTAAATAAATAAATTTTTTTAATATCTTGCTGTCAAAGAAATTCATAAGAATATTTTATTCAATTATTATTTCATACATGGGAAATTTTTCTAAGACGTGAAACTTTATAAAATTAAAGTTTTCTGTTTGCAAATTATTAAAATTTTGCTTACAAAAGGTAAGGTTTTTTAAGCATGTTATTATGATTACGTATTTTCAGTTATACTTTTCTGACAGGAAAGTTTTGCATTACTATTACACGAAATTCACTGAAGTGTACAGAAAGTTCTCTGCGCACTAGAGAGAAGTAAAATATTTTTAGTAAACTATATTTTAACCAAAAATCTTTATGATGTATAACAAAATAAGCCAAAGAATATCATAAGCAGAACCTATATAAAATTGAGAATTCAGCTGTTAAACCCTCACATTTCTCATTCTTATCCTTTCAGCATTTGCGGATTTATTCGGAATAAATTTAGTTTAGACAAGCAAACAAACCACGGCAAAGCTCAAGAGAATATTAAGCGCGATAAGCTTTTCAGACATACCTTTTCTTTCTCTTCATACTTTCAAATTTCGCTCAACTTCTTGGGGCTAGGGCGAAGATTTCCTATAGAAGCTAGCGCCGCTTAGAAATTAAACTTGATCCGTGGACATTTCTTACATTCCTGGGATATTCCCAGCAGCTAATCAACTGGAAGGAATTCAACAGGACGCCGAGTGCTTGGGATAACAGTCATACACAAGCTGCAAAGATTGCCCTGATCATATTTTATTCTGGGATGCGTCCTTCGTCCTTTGTCCACCTACAGCAGAGAGAGATTTCTTGATTACATCCCTAAATCAATACGTAGAACATCAGGAATTTCATTTGAAGTATTACGATAATTAATTTTCATGGTTACCGGAATGAATTAATTTTATTGACTTTGTAAATGAGAGATTTATATTTATATTAATAAAAATTTCTGCAATTTAACTCATTCATATTCTGTTTTAAGAACGATAACCATTTTAAGCTACAATTGAAATAAACTTTTAAATATTTGAATTTCGGAAATTAAAAACTGAAAAACTGCCATAAAACATTTTTGCAGAAGTAGTCATAATAAATAAAACATCTTTTGCATACAACATTACAACATCTTTTGCGTTTATCAAAGTTACAAAGAAATCAGGTTTTATTAACTGAAGAATTTCCTAACTAAATTAGATATTAATGCTGGTCATTTTTTATTATGTTTTCATAAGAAGTAAACATAGATTCATATCGTTAAACAGAGGAGAAAGAATAGACAGTGATATACTCTTTTCTTCAACTTACATATAAAATATTTCGGATATTTCTGATATAAAAAGTTGCCTTAGAAAATTCAATAACAAAACTTTTTTTCATCGATTTCCCTTGGGAAAATTATTTACGTTAAAACTTTTAAATGCTTAAGAAGATCGTTATATTGAATCAATTGTTAAATGAAGGATAGCGTCTCTAATTTTTAGTTTTTATCCTCATAAGTTTAAATGCTTGATACTTTAATAACAAATCAATTATTAAATTTAAAAAACTATAAAACTAAAAAACACATTAGTGAATACATTGGTATGTTTGTTTCTCAACGGTCATATTTTTGGAGACGGGTAATTAGACCAGAGTCGATGGTTTAGAGTGGATTCCAAAACACCCAATATATAGGTGTGGTAATCTAAAACCTGAGATGTTGAACCGAAGAGCAAAGCGTTAACCGATGAATACTGTAAATATCTTAAAAAAATAATTCAAAATTTTGTAAAATAGGATAACTCACAGTGGCAGCATGTTTCATATCACAATATGCTTATGAAAGTTCTTATAATTGCCCTCATTAGAATAAATAACCATTTTTGATAAATTTAAATGTAAAATCAATCAAAAGACATACTCAAACATTAATAACGAGAAAATTTGTATCTTAAGATGTACATATTTTTATACAATGTATTAAAGAATAAATAACGAATCTTCTAATCGGCATTTTGATAAATATAATAAGTTTTATTTTTGGTTGGTCAGTAGATAGTTGATTAACTTTAGTTTCGAATGAAATAAGTAAAAACGTTCCAAATACTAAACATTCGACAATCAAATGACAAGAGAATAGTTGAATGTTAAAGTCCCTCAGAGTAAGATAAACATTTTTGAATTGGTGCTGCTTAGCTAACAGAAAAACGAGATTCTGACAAATGCTGTCACATAAAAATTCAATTGTTTTTGTCCACTCTAAATGGTGAATCAATCAAAGAATACTGCAGTAGATATAAACATCAATATCGTTGAACGAGAGATTTAGATAGTAAAATGTATGATAAAGTACCCCAGAGAACAAACTGCATATCTACAAATCATTATTCTGATGAATGAGTGTCTCACCCCTGAGTGGTCAGTTGAAAATTGACCGCTGTAAGTAGTGAATCAATCAGCAAAAACTATTTTTATTGCTAAAAACTTGTCACGAGGAAAAGGGAATATGGAATCATAATAATAAGTCATGAAGCATTTCTGAGCAAGCTAAAAACTTTTGAATTACTATATTTATAAATGTAAATATTTAGCAATTTCATATATTTTTGAGCCAAAGTGAATAATTTGTAAGATTTGATGTATTGCAAGCGTAAGTGATAGCACGTATCAACATCAATTGTATCATCACGTGCCGAACATGAGTAGCAGCGGATAATACCAAATGCACATCATCAAATTGTCACTATTATCTACCTCCGATGATGGATCTGTTCCTAAAGGTTTTGCGAACTCTATCACAAATAAGTAATAGAAGATAATATAAAGTCGGATTGAGTTAGATATTTTCTTATCATTATTTAATTTGCTCATTTACTGAGCTAGTATACTTTTTTGATGTTTTCTTTTTCTTAATAGCTTGGAAAATTATAAGTTTTTTAAGGAAAATATTATATATTACTTCGATAAATTTTTAACTGGCGTAAAATAATCCCTGATAAATTCAGGGAATAATTTTACTATTAGTAAGATTTAGTTTCTGGTGAGGCATGTAAATGTTAATTGAATTTTAAAACTGGTTATTTCAACGCTTTTACAAAATATATTTCGGAGATATTTATATAAAAATCAGAATATTTTATACATAAAATTATATTTTTAAGAAAGAAATAAAAGTTTCTCAACTACTTTATCCTTAACGAATCTCTTTGATTCCAAATAAGCATTTTAAATTTACGGACGTATTAAATTTACGGATTTTTAAATTTACGGACGTAAAACATAAAAGTATAGAATAAATATAATTTTAATAATGTTTTGAAATTGAATCTATCACAATAAACAAAGAACTGTAATTATTACTTTTGTAGTTGTTCATATCTATTATTGCATTTTATTCAGTAAGATTTAAGAAATATTTTTTACACATTTTTGTCCTGGTATCTATAGTACGTTGTAAGTATTAAATACTCATTTAAATATTAATATTAGGAAGCAAGCAGAAATTTGAAGTGCTTACATTTCCAAGAACGTGAAAGATCAGAAACGTGAAGAATTAGATTATCTATATAAATATGATAAGACCATAAAAACAAATACAAATTCACCATAGTAAAAAATATAAAGCTAGGAAGATATATTTTCAATTCCATAACGAAAGAAATAATGCATAAAAGTGTTCTACACACATACTGTCTATGTCTATGATATAATATTCTTCAGACATATTAACAATTCCCATATGGTTTAATATAACATTATTTCAAATACTCATAAGATAATTTCACAGTCATATAAGCTGAGGTATATAACATTTTCAAACATTGCTTTATCGTTTAATTAAACCTTCAATAGTTTCCCCAAAAATCAAAACTTCTTTGTTTATAACATTTGTTAAATACGAACCTTTTAAGGAAAACGAAATATTATTTTACAAACTTAAAAAAAAAAAGCAAAATGACAGATTTGCTTAATCGAAGTCTAGCAGAAGAAATGCTTTGCTTATCGCACAAAATAGGTGAAAATTCCAGCATAAGAAAAGTAAATTATTTTGTTGATAGTTTTAGCAAACATTGTTTTGTTTAAAAAATATAAATCAAAATTAAGAGAATTCTTCATTTTAAATTTAATTTCATGTAAATTACCTTTAAAATTTATAGTTAATTATCTTTAATAATATCCTTCATCATAAAATTTACAGCCGTTCGGTTATTGTAAACAGGCTTTCCCCTCATGGAATTTAATTAGCACTTTATTCAACCTTCTCACTAATCTGAGATTAAGTCTGCATAAGCATGAAAAAATTTCTTACGGAGTTTGGATTTGTTGAATAATAATTGGTAATTTTTGATCCCCCACACACATAGTTTGGTCAACACTAGAGGAAAAAAAATACATAAGCGCGTTTCTATTTTTAAAACTCAATTTGTGTGTGCTTAGCCTTTTTTTTTTTTTTTTTTTTTTTTTTGGTTATATAACGAGTTCAAGATAACTTAATTTTTTTCTTTGATTAGCATAAGGAATAGTCCTTAATGCATTAAAATAAATTAATATTTATTCATTTTAACGGTTAAAAATTGTCGAATATAATTTAAGGTATCAAATAATAGCTTCTATGATTATTTTAACATGAATTGTATTTCTTGTGAAAGAATAATTCCTTTTTATCTAAAATCATTTTTATTTAAAATTTGTTAAGCTGTTATTCATTTTTATTTAAAATGAGTTACATAATAATCATTTTACACCTTATGTTAACTCAATTGTAAATTAAATGAATTTAAAAAAAAAAGAAAAACCTATTTTACAACTTTCAAAAAAAAATTCTTAGATTTGCATTCAAAATTAAACTTTATTTTTTTAAATACCACAGTTTTTATTAACCTTATTGTATTGTTTTAGAAATGCAAAAAGTAGGATAAGCATTAAAATTACATTAAAAACATTTTTAATAAGTAAAGAATTAATTTAAGTTGAAAAGTTAGAAAGTTTCAGGCATAAATATAAATTAAATACTTTAATTAAAGAACAAAGTTTTTTAATTTCGCTTAACTCAACTACTTCTAAATTTATATTAAAATTTTTTAACATAATAAAACGATTAAATAAAATTCGAATAATTTTGGAAGTCATGTTTGAGCTGTATAATATATGACAACTTTTTGCTTCAAGTATTTTCTAAAGTGATGCTTCAGTGTAACTTAAATTTTGTTATGTAAGCTTAATAAATATATTAAAAAATTTTTTTCATATTCTAATTATCATGAGATATTTCTTACTTTATTTTTAAGTAAGTAGTTATGATATGAAACATAACTTCGAAGAGAAATTTTTTATTCATCAAAGGTTTAAATCATAAGCTTATATTGTCTTAATGATAGGTTCTTGGTTAAATTCCAGTGACTGTTGAACAATCGGAAGTTGTTTTGTGTTTTTACATGATCATCGTTTGAGAATTTTCCTGTGTTTCATCCCTTGTAAAATGCGAATAAATACCTGAAAAATCTTCCAAGAAAACAAAATGGGGTGGATTTTATAAAAAGTTTTAAATGAGAATTCAGTACATAGATTATTCACTATAGGATGTCAAAATAATGAATTATGTTCTTAAGTTGCAGACTTGAAGCGGGACATTTAAAATCGAATGTCTTAAATTTCTGAAAAATATCAAAAATACGAATCTTACATTTTTCTTTTCTCAAAGCTTTTGAAACCTTTAACGTTTTAAATTTTAAAATAAATACAGACTCGCATTTTAAACTCAACAATAGTTTGCAGCTATGGAATGTTACTTTCTCTGCAATGTATTTATCTTGAATGAAATTCAAGAGTTACAACTAAGATTTACGTTTTCCCCGTCTTGAATTCCTTCGGTTATTTTAAAATCCGTTAATAGTAACTATATGAAATTTGAACATGTAAATCACAGGAAGTTTTCAATAATAATTTTGTACTTATTTATAATATTATTTTTTAATATATTCGAAAATGCAATTTATTATATTAAGAGATAAACTGCTATGATTTCATATACGTATGTGCATAAATATATAACTTTATCCAAGTAAAAAAAATTAAACTGTCGATAAAAATGTATTATTTTAAGAGAGTATACTATATATGATATTAATATGATATTGGTTATGCTTTTAGAAACTTAAGATTTCAAGAAATAAAATATAATGTACTTAAGAATATACTTTTATTATATATATATATATATAAACCTGATTCAACACAAGAAATAATAAAAATGTTATCCTTCTATGATCTTTATTTCTTTTCTGTTATTTTTTTATACCCAATTTAATAGGTGAGATTAAGTGTTGCTTGCAGCCTTTTCAATTATGAGCATTTCTATAATATTTGAATCATTTTTATTATTAATTTTAGGAAAGTTAGCGAAATACAATGTTTTGATAATAAAAAAATAGTTATAACACACACACACACGATATCATTTTTATTGTCATTATATAGGATTTTAATATTTATAAAATTCTAGAGATTCGAGAATCATGATACGATTCATTTCGAGAAGATTTTAGAGTTTCCGATTTCTTTTTAGTCATTTTAGGTTTAAAGAATATGGATTATGCAACACCTTCTATACATTCAACTATTCGAAAAATAACAATAATTTCTAAGCGATCAGTATAAATTATATAGAGATTTGCTTAAATGCATTCGTCTTCGTTAAGAGAGAATGAACTTTAAATTGAAAAAATGCGATCTTAAGACGATATTAAAAGTAATAATCTAAATACCAGACATCGAGGATTACTTTAATGCAAGATACCAGCTTATTGAGCCTCGTAACGGAGAAGGAAGCGCCAAATATGAGTAATGCACTCAGGAGGGAGACACTCTTATTGCAGATTAGTGAGTTATGAGGAGTTATGAGGAATAAAGTCTCCTCGATATTTCCTAGTCACGCATGTTTTCGCTTGAAAGTGAGAAGACTTTAATGGATCACTTCAAAGAAACGGAATTTAAGCGAGGTGGAAATGAAAGTCCATTTGTTCGCGTTTGGGGGGAGGTGGAACACAGATTTCCGCCGTATTAAGTGTTGCTTTCGCTTCATGGGTCATGCTTAATCCCCCGCACTTGAAGACAGACATCATCTATTAAACCTACATTGATTTCGTGTCGGAGTAGTTGTTTTTCGAGCTTAGACTCAGTGTCCGTGTAATATCTTTGTCAATGGTGAGGATTTTCGTTCGAAGAGTTGTTCGACAAATCTCGTGGTAGTGATTAGCGCGATAATCTTTTTTATTGTTGTCGTTGATCTAATGGAACCTCAAAACTCCTAGATTATTTGGAAAATAATCGCAACTTTTGGAGACAAAGAAATAAGGATTAGACAAAAGATAAAAGAAATTATATTTAGAACTTACCTTTATTATTAACCATACAATACAATTGAAGTATATTTAAGAAAAAGGTAGGGGAAAAAAAAACAAATAAGTTATTTTTATTATTTATTTATTTTTTTTTAATAATCGCTCTCAGTTTTATAAATTTTTCTGTTGTAATGATATTAAAAATTTTATGAACTTATTTAGATTAAATAAACAGTTTTGGATTATTTTTTATTTTCCAATTGAATAGGTATCGGAACTTAAAAATTATTGCATTAAAACAATAAAACACACACACACTCTCCCTCTCTCTCATAAATTATCACACACACACACACACACTGTGTACTTTCTTTTTTATATATTAAATACTTTGGTTTTTAAAAAAAAAATTATTTTACATTTAAAAATAGCTAGGAGTGACATCATTGCCAGAGTTCATAGAGTCAAGGCATATTTTTAATACAAAAATAAAATTTTAATACTAAATAAGAAAAAATATGTCACGTTTTTAGAGCTTGTGTAATTTATTTAGAGTTGGCATGTAAATTTGCCTACTGACATTGTAGGAAACAAAAAGTAAAATTTCTAGCTTAAGAATCAATATCCTTATTTGATTATGATTAAAAGTAAATTTCTTATATGATTCAAGCTTCAAGAAACTTTAAGATGAATCGAGAACATTAATGGGCCAAGCAAACCAACTTTCACGAGGCATAGCTTCCAGTAGTAAACGTGTACATTGGTTTTTAGGGAAAAACAACAATTTCGAGAAATAACAATATTTACTATTTACTTAGTTTTGCTTCAAATGTCTTGCCCCACAAAATGAGGGTTTCATGTATAGATCAGCAAAAACTAAATTAAATAAGATGTTCAACACTTGAAAGATTCCTTTAGTTACATAGTTATTTAATATAGAAGCTTGGACTCATTTCATCCGTTTTGGAAGGTATTTGCCATCGGGGTGAAATTGGAAACAAGTATGTTGGAATAGATAAAAAAAAATACCTTTTTCATAAATTGAAAAATATTATCTTCTTTAAGAATTATTGTAGTGTAAAAAGTAAAGAAAATTTGTTGCTGTCAGCACATTTTATCCATTCTCAATTTAAAAAGGGTAGAAAAACCATTCTATTTTTAAAGCAAAAGAAGTTCTAGAGCAGAATTATATCTTTTAAAGTAATTATATTATAGCATAAACAATTTTAGAACGAGTTCAAATCAGCGTTTATTATAGTTTAAATTAGTTACAAATTTTGTATGAAAAATTTCGAGACGGAAAATAGTTTTTACTAAAAATTAGTCAAAAATAAATAGTTTGATATAAGTTTCATTTTATTCGGTACAATCGTTCTAAATTCAAGTCCTGATAAGCATTCGGTACATAAATAGAATAAGGAACTTATTTATATAGATTGATGTGCTGAAAACGTAAGATATTTATTATGGTTTCTGATCTTATGAATCTAAGTTTACGTCTAGGTGAATGTGTTTATTGGTAAGTAAATGACTAAAACATTTTCTGAGCTTTTCAGTCCAGATTGCAAATGACTTCAGAAATGATGCAAAGAAGCAAATTTTTTTATACATTGACTGCAGCAATCTTTTGAGCAACGGGAACACTCAGATTTAAAAAAATGAAAACTTTTCGGATTGTGTTTGCTAAATTGATGAAGAATTTTACTCTCAATCTTCAGGAAATTTGAAATTAATATTCTTCAATGTTTCGGGTTTTGAATTTCCTTTAACTAGTTGGAGTTGAGAATCTCCTTTAGAATGGATGAACGTTTATAAGAGGAAACTATCAATCAAGGTATCACTTGTGAGTCACTCAACCGTGCTTACAATTATGTGATACAGTATCAAGATTTTTGTATCCAATGCGCATTACAAATAGACATTATCAACACTAGTTTGGATACACATAAAATAGTAAATTTTATATACAAATCAGTATATAAAAGGGAGACCGACCAACCTGTATAGTGGTTACCATAACTGATTACGGATGGGGAGGATCTGGGTTCAAATCCCTGCTCGAGCATGGATGTACTTTCTCTTTCTCTCTCTCTCTCTGTTTCTTGTCCTTTCCTCAGTTGATGGATGAATGTGGCCCACTCTATAAACGGGTTTGTGGTGGTGTGGCGTGGGTGATGCTACTCATACCTTCGTGACTTGGTTCACAGGTGCCCACCGGATAACGATAGAATGAGTAGCAGTTTCCGGCCTTGTTGCGGCAAATGGGCTAATGTACTTACTTGCTCAAGGGTGCTCGCCATTAGAAATAAAAAAAAATATTGGTTTAACAATTCCACAAATAAAAAGTGCGATATACTACTATATTGTAACAATTTACGGGAGTAGACTTTAAGCAATGGAAACAAAAAA